>JAYEVD010000188.1:0-81151 GCA_036346405.1 Phyllostachys edulis
TTTGGGTGTTTGCATTGATTTTCTTTCCGTGCCTCGATTTCATAAATTGGAGCTTAGGGTACGTGTCGTTTTGGAAAGTTTCACACCGGCTCGAAAGGATTCCAAATGCACCAAGAAATGAGGTAGGGCACAATAGAAGTCTATTTTGGGTGTTTCGTATTGATCGTCTTTCTGTGCCTCGATTTCGTAAAGTGGTGCTCTGGATACCGTCGTTCAGCAAAGTTTCACACCTGCTCGGAATTATTCCAAATGCATCTAGAAATGACATAGGGCACACCAGAAGTCCATTTTGGGTGTTTGCATTGATTTTCTTTCCGTGCCTCGATTTCATTATGTGGAGCTCCGGGTATCCGTCGCTCTGCAAAGTTTTACACCTGCTCAGAATTATTCCGAATGCACCTAGAAATGACGTAGGGCACACTAGAAGTCCATTATGGGTGTTTGGTTTTGATTTGCTTTCCGTGCCTCGATATCATAAATTGGAGCTTAGGGTACGCGTCGTTTTGGAAAGTTTCACACCGGCTCAGAAATATTCCAAATGCAACTAGAAATGTGGTAGGGCACACTAGAAGTCCATTATGAGAGTTTGATGTTCATTTTCTTTCCATGCCTCGATTTCATAAATTGGAGCTCTTGGTACCCGTCGTTCTGGAATGTTTCACACTTGCTCGGAATTATTCCAAATGCACCTAGAAATGACGTAGGGCACACCAGAAGTCCATTATAGTTATTTGGTGTGGATTTTCTTTCCGTGGCTCGATTTCATAAATTGGAGCTTAGGAGTGCGTGTCGTTTTGGAAAGTTTCACACGGCTCAGAAGGATTCCAAATGCACCTAGAAATGAGGTAGGGCACACTAGAAGTCTATTTTGGGTGTTTAGTATTGATCGTCTTTCGTACCTCGATTTAGTAAAGTGGTGCTCTGGATCCGCGTCGTCAAACAAAGTTTCACACACCTTTCGGAATTATTCCAAATGCACCTAGAAATGACATAGGGCACACCAGAAGTCCATTTTGGGTGTTTGCATTGATTTTCTTTCCGTGCCTCGATTTCATTATGTGGAGCTCTGGGAACCCGTCTCTCTGCAAAGTTTTACACCTGCTCAGAATTATTCCGAATGCACCTAGAAATGACGTAGGGCACACTTGAAGTCCATTATGGGTGTTTGGTTTTGATTTTCTTTCCGTGCCTCGATTTCATAAATTGGAGCTCAGGGTACGCGTCATTCTGGAAAGTTTCACATCGGCTCGGAAAGATTCCAAATGCAACTAGAAATGTGGTAGGGCACACTAGAAGTCCATTATGAGAGTTTGATGTTCATTTTCTTTCCATGCCTCGATTTCATAAATTGGAGCTCTGGGTACCCGTCGTTCTGGAATGTTTCACACCAGCTCAGAAGTATTTCAAATGCACCTAGAAATGAGGTAGGGCACACCAGAAGTCCATTATAGTTATTTAGTGTGGATTTTCTTTCCGTGCCTCGATTTCATAAATTGGAGCTTAGGGTACGCGTCATTCTCGAAAGTTTCGCACCGGCTTGGAAGTATTCCGAATGCACCTAGAAATGAGGTAGGGCACACTAGAAGTCTATTTTGGGTTTTTCTTATTGATTGTCTTTCTGTGCCTCGATTTCGAAAAGTGGTGCTCAGGATACCGTCGTTCAGCAAAGTTCACACCTGCTTGGAATTATTCCAAATGGACCTAGAAAAGACATAGGGCACACCAGAAGTCCATTTTGGGAGTTTGCATTGATTTTCTTTCCGTGCCTCGATTTCATTATGTGGAGCTCCGGGTACCCGTTGCAGTGCAATATTTTACACCTGCTCAGAATTATTCCAAATGCACCTAGAAATGACGTAGGGCACACTAGAATTCCATCATGGGTGTTTGGTTTTGATTTTCTTTCCGTCCCTCGATTTCATAAATTGTAGCTCAGGGTACGCGTCGTTTTGGAAAGTTTCATGCCGGCTCGGAAAGATTCCAAATGCACCTAGAAATGAGGTAGGGCACACTAGAAGTACATTATGGGAGTTTGATGTTGATTTTCTTTCCATGCCTCTATTTCATAAATTGGAGCTCAGGGTACGCATCGTTCTGGAAAGTTTCACACCGGCTCGGAAGTATTCCAAATGCTCCTACAAATGAGATAGGGCACACTAGAAGTCTATTTTGGGTATTTCGTATTGATTGTCTTTCTGTGCTTCGATTTCGTAAAGTGGAGCTCTGCATACCGTCGTTCAGCAAAGTTTCACACCGGCTCGGAATTATTCCAAATCAACCTAGAAATGACATAGGGCACACCAGAAGTCCATTTTGGGTGTTTGCATTGATTTTCTTTCGGTGCCTCGATTTCATAATGTGGAGCTCGGGTGCAATGTCGCTTTGCAAAGGTTTACACCTACTCCGAATTATTCCAAATGCACCTAGAAATGACGTGAGGGCACAATAGGCGTCCATTATGGGAGTTTGGCTTCGATTTTCTTTCCGTGGCTCGATTTCTTAAATTGGAGCTCGAGTGCAGCGTCGTTCAGAAAGTTTCACCGGCTCGGAAAGATTCCACATGCAACTAGAAATGAGGTAGGGCACACTAGAAGTCCGTTATGGGAGTATGATGTTCATTTTCTTTCCATGCCTCGATTTCATCTGATTGGAGCTCTCGGTGCAAATGGATTGCGGAATGTTTCACACTTGCTCGGAATTATTCCAAATGCACCTAGAAATGACGTGGGCACACGTAAGTCCGTTATAGATATTTGGTGTGTATTTTCTTTCTGTGCCTCGATTTCATAAATTGGAGCTTAGGTTACGTGTCGTTCTGAAAAGTTTCACACCGGCTCAGAAGGATTCCAAATGCACCTATAAATGAGGTAGGGCACACTAGAAGTCGTTCAGCAAAGTTTCACACCTGCTCGGAATTATTCCAAATGCACCTAGAAATGACATAGGGCACACCAGAAGTCCATTTTGGGTGTTTCCATTGATTTTCTTTCCGTGCCTCGATTTCTTAATGTGGAGCTCCGGGTACCCGTCGCTCTGCAATGTTTTACACCTACTCCGAATTATTCCAAATGCACCTAGAAATGACATAGGGCACACCAGAAGTCCATTTTGGGTGTTTGCATTGATTTTCTTTCCGTGCCTCGATTTCATAATGTGGAGCTCCGGGTACCCGTCGCTCTGCAAAGTTTTACACCCACTCCGAATTATTCCAAATGCACCTAGAAAAGACGTAGGGCACACTAGACGTCCATTATGGGAGTTTGGTTTTGATTTTCTTTCTGTGGCTCGATTTCATAAATTGGAGCTCGAGTGCAGCGTGGATTCGCAAAGTTTCACACCGGCTCGGAATGATTCCACATGCAACTAGAAATGAGGTAGGGCACACTAGAAGTCTATTATGGGAGTTTGATGTTCATTTTCTTTCCATGCCTCGATTTCGTAAAGTGGCGCTCTGGTTACCCGTCGTTCTGGAATGTTTCACACTTGCTCGAAATTAATCCAAACGCACCTAGAAATGACGTAGGGCACACCAGAAGTCCATTATAGTTATTTAGTGTGGATTTTCTTTCAGTGCCTCGATTTCATAAATTGGAGCTTAAGTGCAGCGTCGTTCTCGAAAGTTTCACACCGGCTCGGAAGTATTCCGAATGCACCTAGAAATGAGGTAAGGCACACTAGAAGTCTATTTTGGGTGTTTCGTATTGATTGTCTTTCTGTGCCTCGATTTCGAAAAGTGGTGCTCGGGATCTGGTCGTTGACAAAGTTTCACACTGCCGGAATTATTCCAAATGGACCTAGAAAAGACATAGGGCACACCAGAAGTCCATTTTGGGAGTTTGCATTGATTTTCTTTCCGTGCCTCGATTTCATTATGTGGAGCTCGGGTGCGATCGCTCTGCAAAGTTTCTGGCCTTTCGAATTATTCTGAATGCACCTAGAAATGACGGAGGGCAAACTAGAAGTCCATTATGGGTGTTTGGTTTTGATTTTCTTTCCGTGCCTCAATTTCATAAATTGGAGCTCAGGGCACGCGTCGTTCTGGAAAGTTTCACACCGACTCGGACAGATTCCAAATGCAACTAGAAATGAGGTAGGGCACACTAGAAGTCCGTTATGGCAGTTCGATGTTCATTTTCTTTCCATGCCTCGATTTCATCTGATTGGAGCTCGGGTACGGTTAAATGGATTGGAATGTTTCACACTTGCTCGGAATTATTCCAAATGCACCTAGAAATGACGTAGGGCGCACCAGAAGTCCATTATAGTTATTTGGTGTGGATTTTCTTTCCGTGCCTCGATTTTAATAAATTGGAGCTTAGGGTACGTGTTGTTCTGGAAAGTTTCACACCGGCTCGGAAGGATTCCAAATGCACCTAGAAATGAGGTAGGGCACACTAGAAGTCTATTTTGGGTGTTTCGTATAGATTGTCTTTCTGTGCCTCGATAACGTAAAGTGGTACTCTGGATACCGTCGTTCAGCAAACTTTCACACCTGCTCGGAATGATTCCAAATGCACCTAGAAATGACATAGGGCACACCAGAAGTCCATTTTGGGTGTTTGCATTGATTTTCTTTCCGTACCTCGATTTCATAATATGGAGCTCCGGGTACCCGTCACTCTGCAAAGTTTTACACCTGCTCGGATTTATTCCAAATGCACCAATAAATAACGTAGGGCACACTAGAAGTCCATTATGGGTGTTTGGTTTTGATTTTCTTTCCGTGCCTCGATTTCATAAATTGGAGCTCAGGATACGCGTCGCTCTGGAAAGTTTCACACCGGCTCGGAAAGATTCCAAATGCACCTAGAAATGAGGTAGGGCACACTAGAAGTCCATTATGGGAGTTTGATGTTCGTTTTCTTTCCATGCCTCGATTTCATCTGGTGGAGCTCGGGTACAATCGTTACGGAATGTTACACACTTGCTCGGAATTATTCCAAATGCACCTTGAAATGACGTAGGGCACACCAGAAGTCCATTATAGTTATTTCGTGTGGATTTTCTTTCCATGTCTCCATTTCATATATTGTAGCTTAGGGTACGCGTCGTTCTGGAAAGTTTCACACCGGCTCGGAAGTATTCCAAATGCACCTAGAAATGAGGTAGGGCACACTAGAAGTCTATTTTGGGTGTTTCGTATTGATTGTCTTTCTGAGCCTCGATTTCGTAAAGTGGTGCTCTGGATACCGTCGTTCAGTAAAGTTTCACACCTGCTCGAAATTCTTCCAAATGCACCAAAAAATGACATGGGCACACCAGAAGTCCATTTTGGGTGTTTGCCTTGATTTTCTTTCCGTGCGTCGATTTCATAATGTGGAGCTCCCGGTACCCGTGGCTCTGCAAAGTTTTACACCTGCTCAGAATTGTTGCAAATGCACCTCGAAATCACGTAGGGCACACTAGAAGTCCATTATGGGTGTTTGGTTTTGATTTTCTTTCCGTGCATCGATTTCATAAATTGGAGCTCAGGGTGGCGTCTTTTCGAAAGTTTCACACCGGTTCGGAAAGATTCCAAATGCACCAAGAAATGAGGTAGGGCTCACTAGAAGTCCATTATGGGAGTTTGATATTCATTTTCTTTCCATGCCTCGATTTCATAAAGTGGAGCTCTGGGTAGCCGTCGTTCTGGATTGTTTCACACTTGCTCGGAATTATTTAAAATACAGCTATAAATGACGTAGGGTACACCAGAAGTCCATTATAGTTATTTGGTGTGGATGTTCTTTCCGTGCCTCGATTTCATAAATTGGAGCATAGGGTACGCGTCGTTCTGGAAAGTTTCACACCGGCTCGGAAGGATTCCAAATGCACCTAGAAATAAGGTAGGGCACACTAGAAGTCTATTTTTGGGTCTTTCGCATTGATTGTCTCTCTGTGCCTCGATTTCGTAAAGTGGAGCTCTGGATACCGTCGTTCAGCAAAGTTTCACACCTGCTCGGAATTATTCCAAATGCACCTAGAAATGACATAGGGCACACCAGAAGTCCATTTTGGGTGTTTGCGTTGATTTTCTTTCCGTGCCTCGATTTCATAATGTAGAGCTCTGGGTACCCGTCGCTCTCTAAAGTTTTAAACCTGCTCAGAATTGTTGCAAACGCACCTAGAAATGACGTAGGGCACCCTAGAAGTCGATTATGGGTGTTTGGTTTTGATTTTCTTTCCGCGCATCGATTTCATAAATTGGAGCTCAGGGTACGCGTCGTTCTGGAAAGTTTCACACCGGCTCGGAAGGATTCCAAATGCACCTAGA
Source organism: Phyllostachys edulis (assembly GCA_036346405.1). Lineage (NCBI taxonomy): Eukaryota > Viridiplantae > Streptophyta > Magnoliopsida > Poales > Poaceae > Phyllostachys > Phyllostachys edulis. The sequence continues at coordinate 6,254 of JAYEVD010000188.1, forward strand.
AATGAGGTAGGGCACACTAGAAGTCTATTTTGGCTGTTTCGTATTGATTGTCTTTCTGTGCCTCGATTTCATAAAGTGGAGCTCTGGATACCGTCATTCAGCAAAGTTTCACACCTGCTCGGAATTATTCCAAATGCATCTAGAAATGATATAGGGCACACCAGAAGTCCAAGGGCACACCAGAAGTCCATTTTCGGTGTTTGCATTGATTTTCTTTCAATGCCTCGATTTCATAATGTGGAGCTCCGGGTACCCGTCGCTCTGCAAAGTTTTACACCTGCTCAGAATTATTCCAAATTCACCTAGAAATGATGTAGGGCACACTAGAAGTCCATTATGGTGTTTTCGTTTGATTTTCTTTCGTGCCTTGATTTCACAAATTTGAGCTCGAGTGCAGCGTCTGCTCGGAAAGTTTCACACCGACTCGGAAAGATTCCAAATCCACCTAGAAATGAGGTAGGGCATTCTAGAAGTCCATTATGGGAGTTTGATGTTCATTTTCTTTCCATGCCTCGATTTTATAAAGTGGAGCTCTGGGTACCAAATGGATTACGGAATGTTTCACACTTGCTCGGAATTATTTCAAATGCACCTATGAATGACGTAGGGCACACGAAGTCCATTATAGTTATTTGGTGTGGATTTTTATTAGTGCCTCGATTTCATAAATTGGAGCTTAAGTGCAGCGTCGTTTTGGAAAGTTTCAAACCGGCTCGGAAGGATTCCAAATGCACCTAGAAATGAGGTAGGGCACACTAAAAGTCTATTTTGGGTGTTTCAGTATTGATTGTCTTTGTGTACCTCGATTTTGTAAAGTGGGCGTCGGATCTGATGGTTGACAAAGTTTCACACTGCTGGAATTATTCCAAATGCACCTAGAAATGACATAGGGCACACGAAGTCCATTTTGGTGTTTGCATTGATTTTCTTTCCATACCTCGATTTAGTTATATGGATTTCGGGTGCCGTCGCTCTTGCAAAGTTTTACACTGCTCGAATTATTCCAAATGCACCTAGAAATGGCGTGAGGGCGGACTAGAAGTCCATTATGGGTGTTTGGTTTGATTTTCTTTCAGTGCCTCGATTTCATAAATTGGAGCTCGGGATCTGCGTGGATTCTGGAAAGTTTCACGCCGGCTCGGAAAGATTCCAACGACATTGCCAATTGTAACTTCATCCTAAGATCATGCAAATATCCCCATGATATCCACAATCTCCCCGTTGATGAACACATTGGCAATTTCCCACAAATGCAAATTTTGTGGTTTGAAAAGTAAAAACTCGACGTTTTCGCACAAAGGCACAACTTGGTCATAATGCAAGAAAAAGCAAAAGAAATGACCAAGTTGGCTCCAGAATAGTATCAGCAAGTGAGATACGGCAAAAGAAAGCGAGAAAGCTTCATTTTCCAGAAACGGATCAAAATCTCACTTAAGGTCCATATGAAAGAACAATTGTTCGATATGACCTTGGGTCATTATGAGGATCAAGAATAGCAATAGAAGTAGCAATAAAACCATAAGAATGCAAATAAGAAAATCCCCCTCACTATGATCCTCAACTTTTCAATTTTTCTCCAAGTAGCTCCCCCTTTTTCATAACTCCCCTTTTTCAAACATCTTCTCCCCTTTACACATTTTTAACATATCTTCTCCCCCTTTGACAATGGAGTCATCAAGGAGTCACGCCTTCGTCTCGTCCAGAGATGAAAAATGCAGAATGAGGAAAAAGCATAAGATGGAGCATGCATGAAATGCAATGGAGTGGCTTCAAATTTTTTTGTATTTTTCAATTTTTGAACACAAGAAGCTTTGGAGATTACCCAAAAGAACAAGTTAGCATTTCTAAAGTTGCACAAACAACATATCAAGCCTAACAGTGCTAGCAGGATCATGATAAGACATATATAACAAAGCTAAGCAAGGAGGCCCAATATAAAGCAATGAGTTTTAGCATTTTAAGCAAAGCTTCAAATCTAGCAAGTTCATCAACAGGGATCCTAAAATGATACTGGCCATGTCAAAATGTCAACGTGAGATCCAAAAGCTAACAATGACCACATTAAGAGACAAATAGGTCCTGAATTGAATCATTTTGCTCAATTTTCTCAAACGCCCATTTTTCAACTGTTTTTCATTTGCAATGAATATTGAAGTTGACTAATGGTCTAACTTAGTGACAAGATCTGGACTAGGAGCCATCCACAAAGTCATCCTAAGCCGACCAAAAGTTGATTAAAGGTATATCTTAGTGAAGAAGATCACGGACTAGGAGCCATCCACAAACTCTTCCTAAGCTTCTTCGAGGCGACAAATCTTGAGGTTCATATCGGTTGTGACAAGCGGTCCCCATGAGATAAATGCGGATCATCAAACTATCTCCAAGTTCATGTCTTTGACATGCGGTCTAAATAAGAATAGTTTGGCACAATTCAAGCATGAGACAATCTTGAAGTTTGAATTTTTTTTAACAAGAGCGGTTTTAGATTCTCAAGAACACAAAAAGCTCAAGTAATGATCAAAGCTAGATTCAAGAGCTAACAAAGCAATTTTGACATGGCCAATGTCATAAAAGGAGCACTAATTAGCATGAATGGCTAAACAATTCACAAATTGCTAGTTTCTTAGTTCAAGTTGTTTTTCAAGTTCTAGCTCATACTGACAAAGACTTAGCTACACATGTGAAAGCATGATAATTCTAGCAAGTCAAAGAACTAGACATGGCATTGAGCAAGAATTGAAACACTAAAGCTCCAAAGGGTAATAAGCAAAGCTTCATCAATTCTAAAAGATAAGCAGAAAAGCTTATATTACAATGCATCTTTTTGGATTTTTCATATGAATGCAATATGATACAATGAGATGCAAGAAAGGCTCAAAAGACCTAAAAGATCAACAAGTTCAAAAGAAGATCAAATGGATACCGTCGTTCAGCAAAGTTTCACACCTGCTCGGAATTATTCCAAATGCACCTAGAAATGACATAGGGCACACCAGAAGTCCATTTTGGGTGTTTGGATTGATTTTCTTTCCGTGCCTCGATTTCATTATGTGGAGCTCCGGGTACCCGTCCCTCTGCAAAGTTTTACACCTGCTCAGAATTATTCCGAATGCACCTACAAATGACGTAGGGCACACTAGAAGTCCATTAAGGGTGTTTGGTTTTGATTTTCTTTCCGTGCCTCAATTTCATAAATTGGAGCTCAGGGCACGCGTCGTTCTGGAAAGTTTCACACCGTCTCGGAAAGATTCCAAATGCAACTAGAAATGAGGTAGGGCACACTAGAAGTCCGTTATGGGAGTTTGTGTTGGAGATATGCCCTAGAGGCAATCATAGAGATGATGATATTTCGTTGTATCCATGATTTAATAAATGTTCCTTGAATATTAACAAGTATGTGACTTGTTTGTGAAACTCTTTACTTATATGGTTATTCTAAAGTTGTCCCTAGTCGGAGTTCATGTGAGGACACACGTGAATGATGGATTAGCACATGTATCGGTTGATGACCATGTTTCACAGGTCATAGACGTGGAGATGTCAAACCAATAATGTGGACACATGTTTAGAACATGGGGTTGGACCGACCCAACATGAGACATAACAATTATACTTATGGTTCTCTCTACACAATGTGTACGCCTTGTCCTTAGACACGAGATTATCGCATGTACTTGAGATGTGAATCGACCTACTTAGGGGCTATCAACCGCTACTCCGTGGCGGGTAGTTATAAAGGTAGCTTTCGGGTTTGTCATGAAGCATCTTTGCGAGGCATGGTTAGTCGAGATGGGATTTGCCCTCTCTACGAGAGATATCTCTGGGCCCTCAGTGATCGGATCGAGAAATGCATGGCCATGCTACTTAAGGTTAAGAGTTAACCTAGTAAGGGATTAGGATCACGGGATCGAGATAGAGTGGTCGACTTGGAGCTCGGTAGAATATCGTGAGGCAAAGGATTGGCATGTACATAACGTTGTGATGGTTCGTCCGATATGTTCTTTGTGCACGTTTAGGAGTTGGCACGTCTTGCTAGAGGCCGCTACCAACTATTGACCAAGTATGTATACTCGCGTCATGTCTAAACATCGTGAACTGTGAGGGTCACACACTTAAGAAATTTGAAGCCTAATTCGGATTGGATCCGAATTAGGATGGGCATTGGGTCCTAATGGGCCTCTATTAGTAGAAAACCATTGTAAGGGCGTCTATAAAAAGGAGGGCAAGGCGCCTGAGATTGGTGATGAGTTTTTCGTGACATCCTCAAACCTTTGCCGCCACGCCCCACGCCCTAGTCGCTCGCAGCGGATCTAGTAGTCCGGCGTCGTCGCTTCCTCCGTGCGTGTGAATACCTTTGGGTATTTGCATCTGTAGCGTTTGGACGAACCGCCGCAGAGGAGGCATGCGTGGGACGCCGCGACGAGGACGAGGAAATGTCGACTACTCGCCTGACGTCTTTGCATCAACTTAATGCGACTTCTGTTTGCCCGACGTCTTTGCATCAATTTCCGCTTTCTTGGCGTCTAGTGGTAAGACCGTGATCTATTCTGCGATGATCTTGTTTCTGGGTAAAATTTTTATTATTTTGCGCTAGTGTAGCCTACCCGTAGCCCTTCAGTTTGATGTTCATTTTCTTTCCATGCCTCGATTTCATACAGTGGAGCTCTGGGTACCCGTCGTTCTGGAATGTTTCACACTTGCTCGGAATTATTCCAAATGCACCTAGAAATGACGTAGGGCACCCCAGAAGTCCATTATAGTTATTTGGTGTGGATTTTCTTTCCATGCCTCGATTTCATAAATTGGAGCTTAGGGTACGTGTCGTTCTGGAAAGTTTCACACCGGCTCGGAAGGATTCCAAATGCACCTAGAAATGAGGTAGGGCACACTAGAAGTCTATTTTGGGTGTTTCGTATTGATTGTCTTTCTGTGCCTCGATTTCGTAAAGTGGTGCTCTGGATACCGTCGTTCAACAAAGTTTCACACCTGCTCGGAATTATTCCACACCGGCTCGGAATGTTTCACACCGGCTCGGAAGGATTCCAAATGCACCTAGAAATGAGGTAGGGCACACTAGAAGTCTATTTTGGGTGTTTCGTATTGATTGTCTTTCTGTGCCTCGATTTCGTAAAGAGGTGCTCTGGATACCGTCGTTTAGCAAAGTTTCACACCTGCTCGGAATTATTCCAAATGCACCTAGAAATGACATAGGGCACAGCAGAAGTCCATTTTGGGTGTTTCCATTGATTTTCTTTCCGTTCCTCGATTTCATAATGTGGAGCTCCGGGTACCCGTCGCTCTACAAAGTTTTACACCTACTGCGAATTATTCCAAATGCAACTAGAAATGACGTAGGGCACACTAGACGTCCATTATGGGAGTTTGGTTTCGATTTTCTTTCCGTAGCTCGATTTCATAAATTGGAGCTCGAGTGCGCGTGGATTCGGAAAGTTTCACACGGCTCGGAAAGATTGCACATGCAACTAGAAATAAGGTAGGGCACACTGGAAGTCCGTTATGATAGTTTGATGTTCATTTTCTTTCCATGCCTCGATTTCATAAAGTGGCGCTCTGGGTACCCGTCGTTCCGGAATGTTTCACACTTGCTCGAAATTATTCCAAATGCACCTACAAATGACGTAGGGCACACCAGAAGTCCATTATAGTTATCTGGTGTGAATTTTCTTTCCGTGCGTCTATTTTATAAATTGGAGCTTAGGGTACGTGTCGTTCTGGAATGTTTTACACCGGCTCGGAAGTATTCCAAATGCACCTAGAAATGAGGTAGGGCACACTAGAAGTCTATTTTGGGTGTTTTGTATTGATTGTCTTTCTGTGCCTCGATTTCGTAAAGTGGCGCTCTGGATAAAATCGTTGACAAAGTTTCACACACTGCTGGAATTATTCCAAATGCACCTAGAAATGACATAGGGCACACTAGAAGTCCATTTTGGGTGTTTGGATTGATTTTCTTTCAGTGCCTCGATTTCATTATGTGGAGCTCGGTGCGAATCCCTCTGCAAAGTTTTACACACTTTCGAATTATTCGAATGCACCTACAAATGGCGTAGGGCACACTAGAAGTCCATTAAGGGTGTTTGGTTTGATTTTCTTTCCGTGCCTCAATTTCATAAATTGGAGCTCAGGCACGCGCGTGGATGCGGAAAGTTTCACACCGTCTCGGAAAGATTCCAAATGCAACTAGAAATGAGGTAGGGCACACTAGAAGTCCGTTATGGGAGTTTGTGTTGGAGATATGCCTAGAGGCAATCATAGAGATGATGATATTTCGTTGTATCCATGATTTAATAAATGTTCCTTGAATATTAACAAGTATGTGACTTGTTTGTGAAACTCTTTACTTATATGGTTATTCTAAAGTTGTCCCTAGTCGGAGTTCATGTGAGGACACACGTGAATGATGGATTAGCACATGTATCGGTTGATGACCATGTTTCACAGGTCATAGACGTGGAGATGTCAAACCAATATTGTGGACACATGTTTAGAACATGGGGTTGGACCGACCCAACATGAGACATAACAATTATACTTATGGTTCTCTCTACACAATGTGTACGCCTTGTCCTTAGACACGAGATTGTCGCATGTACTTGAGATGTGAATCGACCTACTTAGGGGCTATCAACAGCTACTCAAATGGCGGGTAGTTATAAAGGTAGCTTCGGGTTTGTCATGAAGCATCTTTGCGAGGCATGGTTAGTCGAGATGGGATTTGCCCTCTCTACGAGAGAGATATCTCTGGGCCCTCAGTGATCGGATCGAAATGCATGGCCATGCTACTTAAGGTTAAGAGTTAACCTAGTAAGGGATTAGGATCACAGGATCGAGATAGAGTGGTCGACTTGGAGCTCGATAGAATATCGTGAGGCAAAGGGATTGGCATGTACATAACGTTGTGATGGTTCGTCCGATATGTTCTTTGTGCACGTTTAGGAGTTGCACGTCTTGCTAGAGGCGCTACCAACTATTGACCAAGTATGTATACTCGCGTCATGTCTAAACATACGTGAACACTGTAGGGTCACACACTTAAGAAGTGAAGCCTAATTGGATTGGATCCGAATTAGGTGGGCATTGGGTCCTAATGGGCCTCTATTAGTAGAAAACCATTGTAAGGGCGTCTATAAAAGGAGGGCAAGGCGCCTGAGGATTGGTGATGAGTTTTTCGTGACATCCTCAAACACTGGCCGCCACCCGTCCCACGCCCTAGTCGCTCGCGCGGATCTAGTAGTCCGGCGTCGTCGCTTCCTCCGTGCGATGTGAATACCTTTGGGTATTTGCATCTGTAGCGTTTGGACGAACCGTGAGGAGGCATGCGTGGGGCCGCGACGAGGACGAGGAAATGTCGACTACTCTGCCCGACGTCTTTGCATCAACTTAATGCGACTATCTTTGCCCGAGCGTCTTTGCATCAATTTCCTTTTCTTGGCGTCTAGTGGTAAGACCGTGATCTATTCTGCGGTGATCTTGTTTCTGGGTAAAATTTTTATTATTTTGCGCTAGTGTAGCCTACCCGTAGCCCTTGGTTTGATGTTCATTTTCTTTCCATGCCTCGATTTCATCTGGTGGAGCTCTGGGTACCGTCGTTCGGATTGTTTCACACTTGCTCGGAATTATTCCAAATGCACCTAGAAATGACGTAGGGCACCCAGTCCATTATAGTTATTTGGTGTGGATTTTCTTTCCATGCCTCGATTTCATAAATTGGAGCTTAGGTGTACGGTAGATTCGGAAAGTTTCACACCGGCTCGGAAGGATTCCAAATGCACCTAGAAATGAGGTAGGGCACACTAGAAGTCTATTTTGGGTGTTTCGTATTGATTGTCTTTCTGTGCCTCGATTTCGTAAAGTGGTCCTCTGGATACCGTCGTTCAACAAAGTTTCACACCTGCTCGGAATTATTCCACACTGGCTCGGAATGTTTCACACCGGCTCGGAAGGATTCCAAATGCACCTAGAAATGAGGTAAGGCACACTAGAAGTCTATTTTGGGTGTTTCGTATTGATTGTCTTTCTGTGCCTCGATTTCGTAAAGAGGTGCTCTGGATACCGTCGTTGAGCAAAGTTTCACACCTGCTCGGAATTATTCCAAATGCACCTAGAAGTGACATAGGGCACAGCAGAAGTCCATTTTGGGTGTTTCCATTGATTTTCTTTCCGTTCCTCGATTTCATAATGTGGAGCTCCGGGTACCCGTCGCTCTGCAAAGTTTTACACCTACTGCGAATTATTCCAAATGCAACTAGAAATGACGTAGGGCACACTAGACGTCCATTATGGGAGTTTGGTTTCGATTTTCTTTCCGTAGCTCGATTTCATAAATTGGAGCTCGAGTGCGCGTGGATTCGGAAAGTTTCACACCGGCTCGGAAAGATTGCACATGCAACTAGAAATAAGGTAGGGCACACTGGAAGTCCGTTATGATAGTTTGATGTTCATTTTCTTTCCATGCCTCGATTTCATAAAGTGGCGCTCTGGGTACCGTGGATTACGGAATGTTTCACACTTGCTCGAAATTATTCCAAATGCACCTACAAATGACGTAGGGCACACGAAGTCCATTATAGTTATTTGGTGTGAATTTTCTTTCCGTGCGTCTATTTTATAAATTGGAGCTTAGGGTACGTGTCGTTCTGGAATGTTTTACACCGGCTCGGAAGTATTCCAAATGCACCTAGAAATGAGGTAGGGCACACTAGAAGTCTATTTTGGGTGTTTTGTATTGATTGTCTTTACGTGCCTCGATTTAAGTAAAGTGGCGCTCTGGATCTGAAATCGTTGACAAAGTTTCACACTGCTGGAATTATTCCAAATGCACCTAGAAATGACATAGGGCACACCAGAAGTCCATTGTGGGTGTTTGGATTGATTTTCTTTCCGTGCCTCGATTTCACTATGTGGAGCTCCGGGTACCCGTCCCTCTGCAAAGTTTTACACCTTTCGAGAATTATTCGAATGCACCTACAAATGGCGTAGGGCACACTAGAAGTCCATTAAGGGTGTTTGGTTTTGATTTTCTTTCCGTGCCTCAATTTCATAAATTGGAGCTCAGGGCACGCGTCGTTCTGGAAAGTTTCACACCGTCTCGGAAAGATTCCAAATGCAACTAGAAATGAGGTAGGGCACACTAGAAGTCCGTTATGGGAGTTTGTGTTGGAGATATGCCCTAGAGGCAATCATAGAGATGATGATATTTCGTTGTATCCATGATTTAATAAATGTTCCTTGAATATTAACAAGTATGTGACTTGTTTGTGAAACTCTTTACTTATATGGTTATTCTAAAGTTGTCCCTAGTCGGAGTTCATGTGAGGACACACGTGAATGATGGATTAGCACATGTATCGGTTGATGACCATGTTTCCTGGTCATAGGCGTGGAGATGTCAAACCAATAATGTGGACACATGTTTAGAACATGGTGTTGGACCGACCCAACATGAGACATAACAATTATACTTATGGTTCTCTCTACACAATGTATGCGCCTTGTCCTTAGACACGAGATTATCGCATGTACTTGAGATGTGAATCGACCTACTTAGGGTCTATCAACCGCTACTCAAATGCGGGTAGTTATAAAGGTAGCTTTGGGTTTGTCATGAAGCATCTTTGCGAGGCATGGTTAGTCGAGATGGGATTTGCCCTCTCTACGAGAGAGATATCTCTGGGCCCTCGAGTGATCGGATCGAAATGCATGGCCATGCTACTTAAGGTTAAGAGTTAACCTAGTAAGGGATTAGGATCACAGGATCGAGATAGAGTGGTCGACTTGGAGCTCAATCAGAATATCGTGAGGCAAAGGGATTGGCATGTACATAACGTTGTGATGGTTCGTCCGATATGATCTTTGTGCACGTTTAGGAGTTGCCACGTCTTGCTAGAGGCCGCTACCAACTATTGACCAAGTATGTATACTCGCGTCATGTCTAAACATACGTGAACTCAGAGGGTCACACACTTAGAAGTGAAGCCTAATTCGGATTGGATCCGAATTAGACTGGGCATTGGGTCCTAATGGGCCTCTATTAGTAGAAAACCATTGTATGGACGTCTATAAAAGGAGGGCAAGGGTGCACAGGATTGGTGATGAGTTTTTCGTGACATCCTCAAACACTGGCCGCCACCCGTCCCACGCCCTAGTCGCTCGCGCGGATCTAGTAGTCCGGCGTGTGTCGCTTCCTCCCGTACGTGTGAATACCTTTGGGTATTTGCATCTGTAGCGTTTGGACGAACCGCAACAGAGGAGTCAGCGTGGGACGCCGCGACGAGGACGAGGAAATGTCGACTACTACGCTTGACGTCTTTGCATCAACAAATACGACTACTCTGCCTCGACGTCTTTGCATCAATTTCCTTTTCGCATCTAGTGGTAAGACCGTGATCTATAAGCTGCGGTGATCTTGTTTTGGGTAAAATTTTTATTATTTTGCGCTAGTGTAGCCTACCGTAGCCCTTAGGTTTGATGTTCATTTTCTTTCCATGCCTCGATTTCATCTGATTGGAGCTCGGGTACCGTCGTTGGAATGTTTCACACTTGCTCGGAATTATTCCAAATGCACCTAGAAATGATGTAGGGCACACGAAGTCCATTATAGTTATTTGGTGTGGATTTTCTTTCCATGCCTCGATTTCATAAATTGGAGCTTAAGTGCGTGTCGATTACGAAAATTTTCAAACGGCTCGGAAGGATTCCAAATGCACCTAGAAATGAGGTAGGGCACAATAGAAGTCTATTTTGGGTGTTTCGTGTTGTTGTCTTTACGTGCCTCGATTTACGTAAAGTGGTGCTCTGGATACCGTCGTTGAAAGAAAGTTTCACACTGCTCGGAATTATTGAAATGCACCTAGAAATGACATAGGGCACACGAAGTCCATTTTGGGTGTTTCCATTGATTTTCTTTCCGTGCCTCGATTTCATAATGTGGAGCTCGGGTGCAGTCGCTCTGCAATGTTTTACACCTACTCCGAATTATTCCAAATGCACCTAGAAATGTCGTAGGGCACACTAGACGTCCATTATGGGAGTTTGGTTTCGATTTTCTTTCCGTGGCTCGATTTCATAAATTGGAGCTCATGGTACGTGTCGTTCTGGAAAGTTTCACACCGGCTCGGAAAGATTCCACATGCAACTGGAAATGAGGTAGGGCACACTAGAAGTCCGTTATGGGAGTTTGATGTTCATTTTCTTTTCATGCCTCGATTTCATAAAGTGGTGCTCTGGGTACCCGTCGTTCTGGAATGTTTCACACTTGCTCGAAATTATTCCAAATGCACCTACAAATGACGTAGGGCACACCAGAAGTCCATTATAGTTATTTGGTGTGAATTTTCTTTCCGTGCGTCTATTTTATAAATTGGAGCTTAAGTGCGGTGGATTACGGAATGTTTTACACCGGCTCGGAAGTATTCCAAATGCACCTAGAAAAGAGGTAGGGCACACTAGAAGTCTATTTTGGGTGTTTTGTATTGATTGTCTTTCTGTGCCTCGATTTCGTAAAGTGGCGCTCTGGATACCGTCGTTCAGCAAAGTTTCACACCTGCTCGGAATTATTCCAAATGCACCTAGAAATGACATAGGGCACACCAGAAGTCCATTGTGGGTGTTTGGATTGATTTTCTTTCCGTGCCTCGATTTCATTATGTGGAGCTCCGGGTACCCGTCCCTCTGCAAAGTTTTACACCTGCTCAGAATTATTCCGAATGCACCTACAAATGACGTAGGGCACACTAGAAGTCCATTAAGGGTGTTTGGTTTTGATTTTCTTTCCGTGCCTCAATTTCATAAATTGGAGCTCAGGGCACGCGTCGTTCTGGAAAGTTTCACACCGTCTCGGAAAGATTCCAAATGCAACTAGAAATGAGGTAGGGCACACTAGAAGTCCGTTATGGGAGTTTGTGTTGGAGATATGCCCTAGAGGCAATCATAGAGATGATGATATTTCGTTGTATCCATGATTTAATAAATGTTTCTTGAATATTAACAAGTATGTGACTTGTTTGTGAAACTCTTTACTTATATGGTTATTCTAAAGTTGTCCCTAGTCGGAGTTCATGTGAGGACACACGTGAATGATGGATTAGCACATGTATCGGTTGATGACCATGTTTCACAGGTCATAGACGTGGAGATGTCAAACCAATAATGTGGACACATGTTTAGAACATGGTGTTGGACCGACCCAACATGAGACATAACAATTATACTTATGGTTCTCTCTACACAATGTGTACGCCTTGTCCTTAGACCTGAGATTGTCGCATGTACTTGAGATGTGAATCGACCTACTTAGGGTCTATCAACCGCTACTCCGTAACTGGGTAGTTATAAAGGTAGCTTTCGGGTTTGTCATGAAGCATGCTGCGAGGCATGGTTAGTCGAGATGGGATTTGCCCCTCTCTACCTGAGAGAGATATCTCTGGGCCCCTCGAGTGATCGGATCCAGAAATGCATGGCCATGCTACTTAAGGTTAAGAGTTAACCTAGTAAGGGATTAGGATCACAGGATCGAGATAGAGTGGTCGACTTGGAGCTCGGCCAGAATATCGTGAGGCAAAGGATTGGCATGTACATAACGTTGTGATGGTTCGTCCGATATGATCTTTGTGCACGTTTAGGAGTTGCCACGTCTTGCTAGAGGCGCTACCAACTATTGACCAAGTATGTATACTCGCGTCATGTCTAAACATCGTGAAACTGTAGGGTCACACACTTAAGAAGTGAAGCCTAATTGGATTGGATCCGAATTAGGTGGGCATTGGGTCCTAATGGGCCTCTATTAGTAGAAAACCATTGTATGGGCGTCTATAAAAGGAGGGCAAGGGTGCAGATTGGTGATGAGTTTTTCGTGACATCCTCAAACACTGGCCGCCACCCGTCCCACGCCCTAGTCGCCGCGGATCTAGTAGTCGGCGTGTGTCGCTTCCTCCGTGACGTGTGAATACCTTTGGGTATTTGCATCTGTGGCGTTTGGACGAACCGCAACCTGAGAGGCATGACGTGGGACGCCGCGACGAGGACGAGGAAATGTCGACTACTACGCCTGACGTCTTGCATCAACTTAATGCGACTACTCGCCTTGACGTCTTTGCATCAATTTCACTTTTCTTGGCGTCTAGTGGTAAGACCGTGATCTATAACTGCAGTGATCTTGTTTTACGGGTAAAATTTTTATTATTTTGCGCTAGTGTAGCCTACCCGTAGCCCTTCAGTTTGATGTTCATTTTCTTTCCATGCCTCGATTTCATACAGTGGAGCTTTGGGTACCCGTCGTTCTGGAATGTTTCACACTTGCTCGGAATTATTCCAAATGCACCTAGAAATGATGTAGGGCACACCAGAAGTCTATTATAGTTATTTGGTGTGGATTTTCTTTCCATGCCTCGATTTCATAAATTGGAGCTTAAGTGCGTGGTAATAGATTCGAAAATTTTCAAACCGGCTCGGAAGGATTCCAAATGCACCTAGAAATGAGGTAGGGCACAATAGAAGTCTATTTTGGGTGTTTCGTGTTGACTGTCTTTCTGTGCCTCGATTTCGTAAAGTGGTGCTCTGGATACCGTCGTTCAGCAAAGTTTCACACCTGCTCGGAATTATTCGAAATGCACCTAGAAATGACATAGGGCACACCAGAAGTCCATTTTGGGTGTTTCCATTGATTTTCTTTCCGTGCCTCGATTTCATAATGTGGAGCTCCGGGTACCCGTCGCTCTGCAATGTTTTACACCTACTCCGAATTATTCCAAATGCACCTAGAAATGTCGTAGGGCACACTAGACGTCCATTATGGGAGTTTGGTTTCGATTTTCTTTCCGTGGCTCGATTTCATAAATTGGAGCTCATGGTACGTGTCGTTCTGGAAAGTTTCACACCGGCTCGGAAAGATTCCACATGCAACTGGAAATGAGGTAGGGCACACTAGAAGTCCGTTATGGGAGTTTGATGTTCATTTTCTTTTCATGCCTCGATTTCATAAAGTGGTGCTCTGGGTACCCGTCGTTCTGGAATGTTTCACACTTGCTCGAAATTACTCCAAATGCACCTAGAAATGACGTAGGGCACACCAGAAGTCCATTATAGTTATTTGGTGTGGATTTTCTTTCCGTGCCTCGATTTTATAAATTGGAGCTTGGGATACGTGTCGTTCTGGAAAGTTTCACACCGGCTCGGAAGTATTCCAAATGCACCTAGAAATGAGGTAGGGCACGCTAGAAGTCTATTTTGGGTGTTTTGTATTGATCGTCTTTCTGTGCCTCCATTTCGTAAAGTGGTGCTCTGGATACCGTCGTTCAGCAAAGTTTCACACCTGCTCGGAATTATTCCAAATGCACCTAGAAATGACATAGGGCACACCAGAAGTCCAATTTGGGTGTTTGGATTAATTTTCTTTCCGTGCCTCGATTTCATTATGTGGAGCTCCGGGTACCCGTCGCTCTGCAAAGTTTTACACCTGCTCAGAATTATTCCGAATGCACCTACAAATGACGTAGGGCACACTAGAAGTCCTTTATGGGTGTTTCGTTTTGATTTTCTTTCCGTGCCTCAATTTCGTAAATTGGATCTCAGCGCACGCATCGTTCTGGAAAGTTTCACACCATCTCGAAAAGATTCCAAATGCAACTAGAAATGAGGTAGGGCACACTAGAAGTCCGTTGTGGGAGTTTGATGTTCATTTTCTTTCCGTGCCTCGATTTCATACAGTGGAGCTCTGGGTACCCGTCGTTCTGGAATGTTTCACACTTGCTCGGAATTATTCCAAATGCACCTAGAAATGATGTAGGGCACACCAGAAGTCCATTATAGTTATTTGGTGTGGATTTTCTTTCCATGCCTCGATTTCATAAATTGGAGCTTAGGGTACGTGTCGTTCTGGAAAGTTTCACACCGGCTCGGAAGGATTCCAAATTTACCTAGAAATGAGGTAGGGCACAATAGAAGTTTATTTTGGGTGTTTCGTATTGACTGTCTTTCTGTGCCTCGATTTCGTAAAGTGGTGCTCTGGATACCGCTCGTTAAAGAAAGTTTCACACTTGCTTTCGGAATTATTCGAAATGCACCTAGAAATGACATAGGGCACACCAGAAGTCCATTTTGGGTGTTTCCATTGATTTTCTTTCGTGCCTCGATTTCATAATGTGGAGCTCCGGGTACCCGTCGCTATGCAAAATTTTACACCTACTCCGAATTATTCCAAATGCACCTAGAAATGACGTAGGGCACACTAGACGTCCATTATGGGAGTTTGGTTTCGATTTTCTTTCCGTGGCTCGATTTCATAAATTGGAGCTCACGGTACGTGTCGTTCTGGAAAGTTTCACACCGGCTCGGAAAGATTCCACATGCAACTAGAAATGAGATAGGGCACACTAGAAGTCCGTTATGGGAGTTTGATGTTCATTTTTCTTTCCATGCCTCGATTTCATAAAGTGGTGCCCCGGGTACCCGTCGTTCTGGAATGTTTCACACTTGCTCGAAATTATTCCAAATGCACCTAGAAATGACGTAGGGCACACCAGAAGTCCATTATAGTTATTTGGTGTGGATTTTCTTTCCGTGCCTCGATTTATAAATTGGAGCTTAGGGTACGTGTTGTTCTGGAAAGTTTCACACTGGCTCGGAAGTATTCCAAATGCACCTAGAAATGAGGTAGGGCACGCTAGAAGTCTATTTTCGGTGTTTTGTATTGATTGTCTTTCTGTGCCTCGATTTCGTAAAGTGGTGCTCTAGATACCGTCGTTCAGCAAAGTTTAACACCTGCTCGGAATTATTCCAAATGCACCTAGAAATTACATAGGGCACACCAGAAGTCTAATTTGGGTGTTTGGATTGATTTTCTTTCCGTGCCTCGATTTCATTATGTGGAGCTCCAGGTACCCGTCGCTCTGCAAAGTTTTACACCTGCTCAGAATTATTCCGAATGCACCTACAAATGACGTAGGGCACACTAGAAGTCCTTTATGGGTGTTTGGTTTTGATTTTCTTTCCGTGCCTCAATTTCGTAAATTGGAGCTCAGCGCACGCATCGTTCTGGAAAGTTTCACAACATCTCGGAAAGATTCCAAATGCAACTAGAAATGAGGTAGGGCACACTAGAAGTCCGTTATGGGAGTTTGATGTTCATTTTCTTTCCATCCCTCGATTTCATACAGTGGAGCTCTGGGTACCCGTCGTTCTGGAATGTTTCACACTTGCTCGGAATTATTCCAAATGCACCTAGAAATGACGTAGAGCACTCCAAAAGTCCATTATAGTTATTTGGTGTGGATTTTCTTTCCATGCCTCGATTTCATAAATTGGAGCTTAAGTGCGTGTGGATTACGGAAAGTTTCACACCGGCTCGGAAGGATTCCAAATGCACCTAGAAATGAGGTAGGGCACAATAGAAGTCTATTTTGGGTGTTTCGTTTTGATTGTCTTTCTGTTCCTCGATTTCGTAAAGTGGTGCTCTGGATACCGTCGTTCAGCAAAGTTTCACACCTGCTCCGAATTATTCCAAATGCACCTAGAAATGACATAGGGCACACCAGAAGTCCATTTTGGGTGTTTCCAATGATTTTCTTTCCGTGCCTCGATTTCATAATGTGGAGCTCCGGGTACCCGTCTGTAACACCCCGGCCCGATACGAAGCCCAGAATGCCACTAACTACACTAACTATCAATTCTAACATCATTTTATAGTAAATTACAGCAAGCATCTCAACAATAAAACGTTTCCATGGGTCACATGTAAACAAGTATAAAGATATAACAATTAATAGACAATTGATCTCTAGGAAGCATAGCAAGATAATAATTCACGAACAACGTAAAACCAAATGAATAAAGTCTATTGAAAGAATATTCAACTCCAACCTATCATCTAAGGTTATTCAACACCATCAAGTCCTAAATATAATTTGTCACTACATAGTAAAGGTTCTCATGGAAAGTGAGTGTATGCGGTGTACCCTTCCCAAGTGAGCGTCGTCAGCGATCACCTAAAAACAACATTAGAGCAAGGGTGAGTCCACGACTCGGCAAATCTGATAATAAACAATGAACATTGCTTAAACAACGATTACACAATATCATCATTAACATCAATTGTTCACTTTTCTTTATTCTCATGCTCAATCATTCAATTCTCTTTCTTTATTCACATACACAATCATCAACTTCCTTTCATTCCATGCATTTCTATACTACATGTCCACATGCACTTCTTTTTGCGTATCTGGTATAGCATGAGTGTTCACCGTCGATGACACACTCTCAAGCCCGTCCTCCTCAAGGATCGGGGACCTCCTCCACTCCCGTGGAGTTGTGATCAACATGATCACCTTTCAGATGCAATGATGCTTATGAATGCACAATTATTCACAGTTTTCTCAACATTACCATTGTCCAACAATGTCATATCCAACCATAAGGAATAAATAATGACCATTGACATTACTTGCAATTAAATAAGTAAAAGTACAGCAATATAATGGTAATAAATGGTAAAGCATACAGTGATCAACCAATGAACACTGGCTACCATGCACTTGCCTCTTTTCCTTGTGACACTGGAGAGCGAAACGGCGACAATGCATACGAGACCCCACTCCCTGGACAACAATTTCAAAACATATCTCAAAACCTTCACATTACAACACCAACACCTTACTCTAACCATCATCGCATGCCTACGCCAAACCAACCCTTTTTAACACGAAACTACCGGACGCACTACCCGCTGTCCCAGTAGTAAAACGGTCATATCTTACTCATCCGAACTCTAAATTCAGCCATCCAAGACTTTTTGGAATCCTCACAAAACAACCTACAATTTCCTAGTTATGAAGAAAATCTGATTCTACCGTTTTCTATTCCGTTCCTTTACCCGAAGACCATTCCAGATTCTGTCGGAACAGTCCGTTTCACAATTTTATATCTTTAATTATACAACTTGAACATATATGAATAATATAAGTTCTGGAAACTACACAAGATTTCCTACAATATTCAAGTTGACACAAATATTTAATTTTACCAATTTCTACACGAAATTGACCTAACTACACGAAGTCTGCCAACTTCGTCTAGAATCTGGACAGCGGTCTTCCAGAGGCCATAACTTTTTGCTCGCTACTCCGATTTTAATGATCCAGACCTTTCTGGAAAGCTAACGCGATAATCTACATTTTATATAATTACACCAAACTCTAATTCAGAGATTACATATCCTAATCATCCCCGCAACGTTCTGTCCTAAACCCGACGAATCTGGACAGAATAGAAATCGATCTTTCCATTGCCCAAACGATCTACCGAAAGAACAAAGACTAAATTTAGGGGCATCTAGAAGTTTTCAGATCGTTACCCTCGAAGAACACGGAGCCGATCGTGAAATCCCGTGAAATCCTTCTCCTCCTCCTTCTTTTCTTCCTTCTTCCTTCCTCTTCTTGGCGGCGGTGGAGGGAGGTGATGCTACAGATACTCGGCGTGCTACAGTACTCACGACGCTACTGATGGCGCTACTGATAACCGGTGAAACAGTGTTAGGGTTTAAAGCCCCACCCTCTTAAGCGGTTTCCACTTGGGCCAAAAAGCTATGGGCGAAGGTCCAATTCTAATCTCCTCCCAAATTCTGAATTTTTTATGTTCTAATTCTATTTAAATTCAGTGCTAATCACTTATTTCTTTTATTTTTTAAGCGGGTTATTACATTCTACCCCTTAAGCAGAATTAGGCCGAATTCCACTTGTCGTTCTATTCGCAAGAACACCTGCTTGAAATTAATCACAATTAACACATACAAGTGAACAACTCTGGATTACTGTTCACACATACGTGATTCCTACTCCTAAGTTGCTCCTCTCGGACTTATGAGACCACATCACCTTGATGGATACCAACCTCTTACACCTCATCACTCGTCTCGACCTTTTGGTACACTCAGCGGACATGACTCGAAGGTGCGGGTCTAATAAAACCTCACACTCCAGATCTCTCAACTACTCCTTGACACAGGGTTATACAAAGCGTTGTGTACCCCACGTCTAGACTCGAGACGGTCCTAGCGATACGCTACCTTCCAAAATCTCCGCAACTTTCAGAAACAAACCGATGTACCTTGGGCCAACTATCCCTTTGGTACCAAACCACACCACTTGCACAAGACACATGGAACTCTGCTTCCCTTTTCTAAATCAATCACTTCACCTTTGCGAGAAGCATCTTATTTAACAACAGATGCACAAACAACTTGCCTCAAACCAACCCTCTTAGACAAGAACCCAACTGAAAAACGAAGTATTCCCATCGTAGCTAACTCATTAACCTCTTCCCTCCAAAAGACTCCAATCCAAAATCAAAGACTCATCAAGAAATCTTTTTCTCTTTCCAAGTAACCAGTTCGCAAATAAACACTACATAAAGCCAAAGGCGAAAATCACTCGAATGCCCAAATCAAACACTTCTTTTATTTTCCTGAACCGGAAAAAAAACCACCATACCAACATAAAGCCAATCAAATCGCACATGACCTCCGTCACAAACACACAACTCAAATAAGAATCAAGAGAGCATTTCACTACCCGAGAAAGCATTCCTTTCTCAACTTTTCTTTAGGAAATAAACCTTCTCTCAAATCATGGGTTTCCAAATCATCACACTAACTCCTTCCTCTTAACCGACAAACTCAAAGCAATAGTCAACCTGAAAGTAACAACCGCACTCATTTAGAGGGCTTCACTAATCCACCAAAAAGATACTCTAGTCCACTCCTCTACCAAAGGAATTACTTTGAGAAATAATTTCCAGTGCACCTCAATATATATTTCACCCACAATCACATCAACTCAATCCTTTGAGGATAATCAACTTGAAATTCAAAGCACACACACTCATTTACTGCAACCAAAGGATTCTACAAATGATTATCACACTATTCGGAATCCACTTTTATTCTACTACTTATACACATAATCATTGGACAACCAAGATTCTACCATAAAACACAAGTCCAATTTTAACATCCAAGACTCCTATAATGAACTTTTAGTATAATTGATAAGGAAATCCTCATATTCGACGACTACAATTCCCACAATCCAAACAATATCCCCGATCAGTAAAATTAACAATCATCACTAATCAATTAACTGCCCAAAACAATTAACTTACTTCATCAATCTTGGACCCTCACTAAACCACATCATTCAGTTTCACCTACACAACCACAATATACTCATTCGCAATACCTTAACTAATTAACCAATATTCAAACTTTTGATAATTCCAATATTCCACCAATATGAACAAAGGCTATTTGATTACAATTCACTATAGGTTCTACTAGTTGTAACAACATAATCAGTTTTGCCCCAATGACCATCATTCCTTTTAGATCCAATTCTTTACGATTTATATCACGAAATCAATTCATCCTCCAAAGCTCCTCAATTAACTTGCAACATAAATTCTCACAACATCATATACTTGAGCACTACTAACCAGTTGTCACTATATACTATATAAGGTTTTGTAAAACAAATCGATTATTCCTTTTTCAAAAGAAGAGGCAAATAAAAATAATTTTCAGCACACATAATAACGTTTACCTTTCGCAGTAAACATAAGACCAAGAGAAATAGTCAAATAGCAATGATCTCAGAAAAGCAAAAGAGGAGACCGCAGTTGAGAGCACAAGTCCCACAAGAAGAGAATATCAAATCTCAACCAATAAGAATAAAATATTACTTTAGAAACTCGAGAAACTCTTAAGCAACAACGACAGAAAAGTTAAACGAACTTTAATAAGTTGCAAGTTACAAAACTTAACTGCAACATCAAATACTTCTACTACACTCTTCCCTTTAACAAAGAAAACATTTTTTTTTATTACAACATCACTTTGCCACCTCAAACAAGAAGAGCTTTTAAGACTGAATCACATTAATCACTTAAGAACCAATAGAACTTTCGACCACGTCGCTTTCCTCCACAAATTTCAAATACCACATAAATTGTGAACTCCAAAAGATCACGAATGCAAAACTCGAAACATTTCATTTGAGTGATACCATGAAAGACGATCAAATTTACTCTCTTTCTATAAGAATCAACACCACCCTCACAAGCCACAATCCATTGCAGACAACCTTATTAACATCAAGAACAAGACACTCTTAACAAGAATCATCATAGTCTACTCTTCCACTATAAAGCGCTCTAGAAACTCACCAAATTGTTCCATACTACTTTATCATCCCATTCTCAAATTGAGAGTCCACCAAAACTTTACAACCTCACTACGACAACCACTTTATTCTAGAGGTGATCTACTACACAAATTTAAAAGGTTCTACCAAAACCCTTTCATCAAGCACATGCTATCATCCGACAATTCCACAATTATATAAACATAAGCCACCTATTAAATCTCATCATTTCAACTCTTAGTGATGCTCAACACCAAACTTCAACATACGTTAATTGCACTCCAACGATCGTTGTTATCAACTGGCTTCATCATGAAATCTAGTTGCTATCTACTTCCCTTTGATCGTTGTTATCAACTGGCTTCATCATGAAATCTAGTTGCTATCTACTTCCCTTTGCAAATCACATGAATATTTACAAACACATATTCAATTGTTCCTCCTCATGTTTAGATTTTTGGTGCAAAATCCCAATAAAACTTCCAAAATCGTATCCTCCCATCGATCAAAAGTCTCCACGACACTACAACCAAATTCGTCCAATCATTCTAGCTAGAATAACTATTCAGAAAATCCTCCCATAAATTCTAGATCCATCAATATTCAATCCCCCCGATCTTTTGTACACAATTTCAACAATTAATCATACTAAGGAATTTGTAAATCTAGCAACTATATATGATCACTAAGTATCCATAAAAAAGATTACTCCAAGATTAATATCCATTAAGGCAATAATCCAACACCCTCTTAACTTAACCATCCCAAACGGTTAGATTAATCCATTGAGACCCATTAATCCAATTTATCCAAGAAGTTTACCAAATTAAACAATCTTAATGATCGAGACCAGTTCATCAATGTCCCACATTTCTTAATAACTCCGGATTCCTAGTAGGTGCGGACATACTCTTAATCACAGTTCATCATGTAATTACTCCAAGACAACATCAAATTTATCAACTTCACTCCCAAGGATCTCGGTTAAGATCGAGTATGCACCACGCTATAGACCCAACTTGATAACTCATACATTATCAATTTATCTTCTATGCTTCAAACCTCTCACTTAACACAACAAAACATTATAAAAGACTTTTGATACTTTCTTTATCAAAGAAGATGCACTAAACTTCAACATTCCAACTACTCCAAAAGAAATGCGTAGAGTCAAAACTTCCTTCAATGAAGTTTGTAAAAGATACTTTCCATTATCTAAAACACCAAGCGAATGAACGGGTCATGTTTGCCAACAAGAAGGTAGAACTCTCATGAAAAAGAACAATATTGCCAATGACAACAATTACAAGTAGCAAGAATAGCTCAACAGTGAGAAAAGACAATAATTGCTCTATAAAACAAACACAGACCAATTGAAACCCATCAGTTGTAATGTAACCACTATCCAAAGAAAGTTCATCAACCACAAGCGGCTATAATCATAATAATCAAATACAAACTCAAATAAAACAACAACTTTTTAAAGAAACTCATCCCCAACATTTGTAACTAAATTACCCGGAGTAAACACTTCACTTTTCCCATAACACAAATGGTGGTACAACCTGGCCACGCCTATGGACACAACCACAATATCTACCTCTCGTCATAGCTATCAACCACAATCAACAACACACAATAGGTTCAAAGAACCAATATCAACTCATATATCAGTATAATAACACATCGAAAGCGTAAGAGCAATACTCGTCCCATTCCCATCCTACTGTGCACTAGTGTGTCAAATTTTAAGGTAATTAACCATTAGCAAATTTTAGATAATTTTACAAGTCCTAAAACGAATTTTAGCAATTTTAATTTACCTAAGCTCTTAATCTATTAACCACGGACCTAAAGCCGCTCGATACCAAGCTGAATAACCCTACCGAATCTGAGCCCGAATGCCACTAACTACACTAACTATCAATTCTAACATCATTTTATAGTAAATTACAGCAAGCATCTCAACAATAAAACCTTTCCATGGGTCACATGTAAACAAGTATAAAGATATAACAATTAATAGACAATTGATCTCTAGGAAGCATAGCAAGATAATAATTCACGAACAACGTAAAACCAAATGAATAAAGTCTATTGAGAGAATATTCAACTCCAACCTATCATCTAAGGTTATTCAACACCATCAAGTCCTAAATATAATTTGTCACTACATAGTAAAGGTTCTCATGGAAAGTGAGTGTATGCAGTGTACCCTTCCCAAGTGAAGCGTCGTCAGCGATCACCTAAAAACAACATTAGAGCAAGGGTGAGTCCACGACTCGGCAAGTCTGATAATAAACAATGAACATTGCTTAAACAACGATACACAATATCATCATTAACATCAATTGTTCACTTTTCCTTATTCTCATGCTCAATCATTCAATTCTCTTTCTTTATTCACATACACAATCATCAACTTCCTTTCATTCCATGCATTTCTATACTACATGTCCACATGCACTTCTTTTGCGTATCCGGTATAGCATGTGTGTTCACCGTCGATGACACACTCTCAAGCCCGTCCTCCTCAAGGATCGGGGACCTCCTCCACTCCGTGGAGTTGTGATCAACATGATCACCTTTCGATGCAATGATGCTTATGAATGCACAATTATTCACAGATTTTCTCAACATTACCATTGTCCAACAATGTCATATCCAACCATAAGGAATAAATAATGACCATTAACATTACTTGCAATTAAATAAGTAAAAGTACAGCAATATAATGGTAATAAATGGTAAAAGCATACAGTGATCAACCAATGAACACGGCTACCATGCACTTGCCTCTTTTCCTTGTGACCTTTGGAGAGCGAAAGCGGCGACAATGCATACGAGACCCCACTCCTAGACAACAATTTCAAAACATATCTCAAAACCTTCACATTACAACACCAACACCTTACTCTAACCGTCATCGCATGCCTCGCCAAACCAACCCTTTTTAACACGAAACTAGGACACACTACCCATTGTCCCAGTAGTAAAACGGTCATATCTTACTCATCCAAACTGTAAATTCAGCCATCCAAGACTTTCTGGAATCCTCACAAAACAACCTACAATTTCCTAGTTATGAAGAAAATCTGATTCTACCGTTTTCTATTCCGTTCCTTTACCCGAAGACCATTCCAGATTCTGTCGGAATAGTCCGTTTCACAATTTTATACCTTTAATTATACAACTTGAACATATATGAATAATATAAGTTCTGGAAACTACACAAGATTTCCTACAATATTCAAGTTGACACAAATATTTAATTTTACCAATTTCTACACGAAATTGACCTAACTACACGAAGTCTGCCAACTTCGTCTAGAATCTGGACAGCGGTCTTCCAGAGGCCATAACTTTTTGCTCGCTACTCCGATTTTAATGATCCAGACCTTTCTGGAAAGCTAACGCGATAATCTACATTTTATATAATTACACCAAACTCTAATTCAGAGATTACATATCCCTAATCATCCCCGCAACGTTCTGTCCTAAACCTGACGAATCTGGACAGAATAGAAATAGATCTTTCCATTGCCCAAACGATCTACCGAAAGAACAAAGACTAAATTTAGGGGCATCTAGAAGTTTTCAGATCGTTACCCTCGAAGAACACGGAGCCGATCGTGAAATCCCGTGAAATCCTTCTCCACCTCCCTTCTTTTCTTCCCTTCTTCCTTCGTCTTCTTGGCCGGCAGCAGTGGAGGGGAGGTGATGCTACAGTACTCGACGTGCTACAGTACTCACGACGCTACAGTGGCGGCTCTACAGTTTAAAATCCCACCCTCTTAAGCGGTTTCCCACTTGGGCCAAAAAGCTATGGGTCGAAGGCCCGAATTCTAATACTCCTCCCAAATTCTGAATTTTTTTATGTTCTAATTCTATTTAAATTCAGTACTAATCACTTATTTCTTTTATTTTTTAAACGGGATATTACACCATCGCTCTGCAAAGTTTTACACCTACTCCGAATTATTCCAAATGCACCTAGAAATGGCGTAGGGCATACTAGACGTCCATTATGGGAGTTTGGTTTCGATTTTCTTTCCGTGGCTCGATTTCATAAATTGGAGCTCGAGTGCAGGTACACATGTCGAATTATTTAGGGCACACTCGAAAGTTTCACATTTCGGCTCGGAAACATTCCACATGCAACTAGAAATGTGGTACGGCACACTAGAAGTCCGTTATGAGAGTTTGATGTTCATTTTCTTTCCATGCCTCGATTTCATAAAGAGGCGCTCTAGGTACCCGTCGTTCCGGAATGTTTCACACTTGCTCGAAATTATTCCAAATGCACCTAGAAATGACGTAGGGCACACCAGAAGTCCATTATAGTTATTTGTTGTGGATTTTCTTTCTGTGCCTCGATTTTATAAATTGGAGATTAGGGTACGTGTCGTTCTGGAAAGTTTCACACCGGCTCGGAAGTATTACAAATGCACCTAGAAATAAGGTAGGGCACACTAGAAGTCTATTTTGGGTGTTTTGTGTTGATTGTCTTTCTGTGCCTCGATTTTGTAAAGTGGTGCTCTGGATACCGTCGTTCAGCAAAGTTTCACACCTGCTCGGAATTATTCCAAATGCACCTAGAAATGATAGAGGGCACACCAGAAGTCCATTTTGGGTGTTTGGATTGATTTTCTTTCCGTGCCTCGATTACATTTTGTGGAGCTCCGGGTACCCGTCGCACTGCAAACTTTTACACCTGCTCAAAATTATTCTGAATGCACCTAGAAATGACGTAGGACACACTAGAAGTCCATTATGGGTGTTTGGTTTTGATTTTCTTTCCGTGCCACAATTTCATAAATTGGAGCTCAGGGCACGCGTCGTTCTGGAAAGTGTCACACCGACTCGGAAAGATTCCACATGCAACTAGAAATGAGGTAGGGCACACTAGAAGTCCGTTATGGGAGTTTGATGTTCATTTTCTTTCCATGCCTTGATTTCATACAGTGGAGCTCTGGGTACCCGTCGTTCTGGAATGTTTCACACTTGCTCAGAATTATTCCAAATGCACCTAGAAATAACGTAGGACACACCAGAAGTCCATTATAGTTATTTGGTGTGGATTTTCTTTACGTGCCTCGATTTCATAAATTGGAGTTTAAGGTACGTGTCGTTCTGGAAAGTTTCACACCGGATTGGAAGGATTCCAAATGCACCTAGAAATGAGGTAGGGCACACCAGAAGTCTATTTTGGGTGTTTCGTATTGATTGTCTTTCTGTGCCTCGATTTCGTAAAGTGGTGCTCTGGATACCGTCGTTCAGCAAAGTTTCATATCTGCTCGGAATTATTCAAAATGCACCTAAAAATGACATAGGGCCCACCAGAAGTCCATTTTGGGTGTTTGCATTGATTTTCTTTCCCTGCCTCGATTTAATTATGTGGAGGTTCGGGTACACGTCGCTCTACAAAGTTTTACACCAACTCCGAATTATTCCAAATGCACCTAGAAATGACGTAGGGCACACTAGAAGTGCATTATGGGTGTTTGGTTTTGATTTTCTTTCCGTGCCTCGATTTCATAAATTGGAGCTCAGGGTACGCGTCGTTCTGGAAAGTTTCACACCGGCTCGGAAAGATTCCACATGCAACTAGAAATGAGGTAGGGCACACTAGAGTTCCGTTATGGGAGTTTGATGTTCATTTTCTTTCCATGCCACGATTTCATACAGTGGAGCTCTGGGTACCCGTCGTTCTGGAATGTTTCACACTTGTTCGGAATTATTCCAAATGCACCAAGAAATGACGTAGGGCACACCAGAAGTCCATTATAGTTATTTGGTGTGGATTTTCTTTCCGTGCCTCGATTTCATAAATTGGAGATTAGGGTACGCGTCGTTCTGGAAAGTTTCACATCGGCTCGGAAGGATTCCAAATGCACCTAGAAATGAGGTAGGTCACACTAGAAGTCTATTTTGGGTGTTTCGTATTGATTGTCTTTCTGTGCCTCGATTTCATAAAGTGGGGCTCTGGATACCGTCGTTCGGCAAAGTTTCACACCTGCTCGGAATTATTCCGAATGCACCAAGAAATGACATAGGGTGTAACACCCTGGCTATTCGGAAGCTAAAATGCTACCTAAAGGACTAACATACAACAATACTACGGAAGAACTTTAACAATAACTCATCAACTAACATATAAGGATCAACATCTTTTAAAACCTAAGCAGGAATTAAAACTGAATCCATCAACAGTTCACAAATTCCAATTATTTAAGTCTACTGAATCCACTAAGATAATCATACCAAACGAATGATCACGGAACATAAGTAGTTAATTAAACAACCTTAACGTAGAAAAAGATGTCAACCAACATCAAACTCCATTATATTACAGGTCCATCACTTAACGAATGAAAGACATAATCAAGTTCTATTATTGAAGCGGTCTAAGGTGAAATGAATGAGTAGTCGTGTCTACTCCCTCCCAAGAGAATCATCACCAACGATCACCTAAAAATAAATAAACCAAGCAAGAATGAGTGCGAGACTCGGCAAGTACATGGATATTTGGACATACCACAAATATGAAAAAGACAACTTCATTAAAGAATTTGAGCATTACCTTTGAATGAATACATCAATGCATGGAATGAATGGAATTAATGAAAAGAATGGATCTGCACACATGCTTATCTGGGGTATAGCTAGTGACACACCGTCGGTGTTCACCTAAGCCGCATTTAACAAAATACGGGGACCCAAGTCCCGTATGAAGAACGTTTCATACGGTGTCCAAATCTTCCCACATTGGAATGGTGGGTCTTACGTGCCCATCTTTGGAATTGATGGGTCTTATAATCCACTCCGTGGAAGGCACATGAAACATGATGCATGAACTCAAGTATGAATTATGAAAGACATCATATGTATACCCATGGTATAAAACATAAGAAAGGGACATAAACTTGAATATTCTCATGGATCTTAGGAAAACACAATACAAACATCAAGCATGCATCATTCACCAAACATAGGAACATCAAAGTACTTGCCTTAACCGTGAGGCGAAAAAGATGGCATGAGTAATGACTTTCAACCCTAGTGCTCACCAACACTGGCAACCGTAAAGTATACTAAGTATACTAAACAAGAGTGCTCAACAAAGTGATGGAACATAACGAGAGCGATCGCTCCTGGATGCAACACAAAAACTAGCAATTTCACCCCTGTCTCTAATCTGTCCAATCTGTCGGTTCTCAAAGAAAAATCCATAACTTTTGAGTCCCAGATCCAAAAGTTATGAATCCAAGTTTCCGGACTTTACACGAGCTTAGCTACAACTTCCCAGGTGATCGACAGAACAAATTACCCCATCTATGCCCTTGATTTTAACAAATGAAGACCGTTCTGTCATCTTGGTACTTTCAATTTGTGAAATTCATAACTTCCATTTGGTACAACCAAAATCAATGACCTAAACCTTTTGGAAACTATAAGGAACTAGCTTCCTGAATAAAATTATTTCAATAATTCCCAAGGTGAAAGAAAAGTCGTTAACAAGTTAATCTTTCTCTACTGTCCACAATAGAGAGACAGATTACAATAAGAACTTCAAAAATTCATATCTTTCGTTATACAGCTCCAAATTGGATGTTCTTTAATGATCTGAAATGATAAGACCAAGGCCTACAAATTTTATAATATGGAGAAGTCCGGATTCGGAACTTAAAAATAATCAATCTACTAATTAAAATGACTGCTGAAACATAGCTAAGATTCTGGACAGCGGTAAAGAACAGATCATAACTTTTGATCTACAACTCCGATTAGGGCGTTCTTTAACATTCTGGAAAGGATAAAAAAATTTCTACAATAACCTAGTTGGGTGAAAACCCTGAATATTCAATTATCATAATCATAGTTTATGAGACAACTTGACAGATCAATCGCGTCAGAATTCTGGACAGTAGAAACTAAAACTATCATAACTTTTGATCCGTACGTCGGAATCAGGTGTTCTTGGCGGCCACGAAAAGCTAAGAATATTATCTAAATATCTATAGGAGATGAAAACCTCCAATTCGGCCTCTAAGAACTCGAAACTGCCCACGCAACCTACTGGACAGAATTGAATCTTTAACAGACAGAGTTCGATCCAATCAATTCTAATCGAATTCACATTTACGACTAATCAAACAATGAAAACGACATTCATTACCCTTGGAGACACGCGTGCCCGCTGATTTCCCCCGCTAGATGCTCCTCTCCTCCTCTTCTCCTCTCTCCCTCCACCTTTCTCCTTGGCCGATAGTAATGGGAGAGCACCACCAAGAGGGGGCAACAGAGTGCAAGGAGGAGGGTGTGCACTTTAGCAGCAGATGGGAGAACCAGAATGCATGCGTGCTACTGAGTGGTGGCTAGGGTTTCTCCCTCCTTTTAATAGTGGCCGGCCCTCATGGGCCTCTGGGCCAAAGCACAAGCCAGTTGCCAAAGAATTGCAGATTTTCCCTCCTCTAAAGTCTACTTTCTCTTTTCACTGCTTCCTTCATTA
This sequence comes from Phyllostachys edulis, assembly GCA_036346405.1. NCBI lineage: Eukaryota > Viridiplantae > Streptophyta > Magnoliopsida > Poales > Poaceae > Phyllostachys > Phyllostachys edulis. Next base: position 35,975 of record JAYEVD010000188.1, read on the forward strand.
GACTAAGTTGGAGTATTACAGAAAAACCCTTTTTTTTGTTTACTCTCCTTCCTTAGTAACATTCGGGGTATTATATTCTACCCCCCTTAACAGGATTCGACCCCGAATCTACCCACCGATCTACCCAAAAGAAAACGGTGTCTGGAAATTAACAACGATTAACACGTACCAGACATGAACAAATCCGGGTATTGCTCGCGCATGCGAGACTCTAGCTTCCAAGTGACCCCTCTCTCGGACTGATGAGATCACAACACAAAGACATAGAACGACGTCTGTCCTAACACTCGTCCCGACATTTTCAGGTACACTCGTCGGAAGAGAATCGAAGGTAAGATCCTACTCGATGGTCCACAACGTTAACGAATATTCCAAACTCTAGATCTCCCAAGTACTCACTTGGCACCAGAACATATCAAAAGTTGCGTTCACCGCGTAGGGACCCGAAACGATCCTAGCGATACGCCAACTAGCGAAAACAAGCCAATGTACCTTGGGCTAACCTCCCCATCGGTACCGAACCAAACAACATGCATATAGTACACGGAACTCTTGTTCCACCTCTCAATCAAACTAGAGGTCCATTATGGGAGTTTGGTTTTGACTTTTTTTCCGTGGCACGATTTCATAAATTAGAGCTCAGGGTACGCGTCGTTCTGGAAATTTTCACACCGGCTCGGAAAGATTCCAAATGCACCGAGAAATGAGGTAGGGCACACTAGAAGTCCGTTATGGGAGTTTGATGTACATTTTCTTTCCATGCCTCGATTTCATACAGTGGAGCCGTGGGTACCCGTCGTTCTGGAATGTTTCACACTTGCTCGAAATTATTCCAAACGCACCCAGAAATGACGTAGGGCACACCAGAAGTCCATTATAGTTATTTGGTGTGTGTTTTCTTTCCGTGCCTCGATTTCATAAATTGGAGCAGGGTACACGTCGTTCTGCAAAGTTTCACACCGGCTCAGAAGTATTCCAAATGCACCTAGAAATGAGGTAGGGCACACTAGAAGTCTATTTTGGGTGTTTCGTATTGAATGTCTTTTCGTGCCTCGATTTCATAAAGTGGAGCTCGATACCGCTGCTCAAAGAAAGTTTCACACCGCTCGGAATTATTCCAAATGCATCTAGAAATGACATAGGGCACACCGAAGTCCATTTTGGTTGTTTGCATTGATTTTCTTTCCGTGCCTCGATTTCATTATGTGGAGCTCGGGTATCGCGCTTCTCGCAAAGTTTTACACTTGTTCGAATTATTCCAAATGCACCTAGAAATGACGAGGGCACACTAGAAGTCCATTATGGGTGTTTGGTATTGATTTTCTTTCTGTGCCTCGATTTCATAAATTGGAGCTTAGGGTACGATCGTTCGGGAAAGTTTCACACCAGCTCGGAAAGATTCCAAATACAACTAGAAATGTAGTAGGGCACACTATAAGTCCATTATGAGAGTTTGATGTTCATATTCTTTCCATGCCTCGATTTCATAAATTGGAGCTCTGGGTACCCGTCGTTCTGGAATGTTTCACACTTGCTCGGAATTATTCCAAATGCACCTAGAAATGACGTAGGGCACACCAGAAGTCCATTATAGTTATTTGGTGTGGATTTTCTTTCCGTGCCTCGATTTCATAAATTGGAGCTTAGGTACGTGTCGTTTTGGAAAGTTTCACACCGCTCGGAAGGATTCCAAATGCACCTAGAAATGAGGTAGGGCACACTAGAAGTCTATTTTGGGTGTTTCAGATTGATCACCTTTTCGTGCCTCGATTTCATAAAGTGGTGCTCGATACCGCTGCTCAAAGAAAGTTTCACACCGCTCGGAATTATTCCAAATGCACCTAGAAATGACATAGGGCACACTAGAAGTCCATTTTGGGTGTTTGCATTGATTTTCTTTCCGTGCCTCGATTTCATTATGTGGAGCTCGGGTGCCGCTCTCTCCAAAGTTTTACACCGCTCGAATTATTTCGAATGCACCTAGAAATGACGTAGGGCACACTAGAAGTCCATTATGGGTGTTTGGTTTTGATTTTCTTTCCGTGCCTCGATTTCATAAATTGGAGCTCAGGGTACGCGTCGTTCTGGAAAGTTTCACACCGGCTCGAAAAGATTCCAAATGAACCTAGAAATGAGGTAGGGCACACTAGAAGTCCATTATGAGAGTTTGATGTTCATTTTCTTTCCATGCCTCGATTTCATAAATTGGAGCTTAGGGTACGCGTCGTTCTGGAAAGTTTCACACCGGCTCAGAAGAATTCCAAATGCACCTAGAAATGTGGTAGGGCACACTAGAAGTCCATTATGAGAGTTTGTTGTTCATTTTCTTCCCATGCCTCGATTTCATAAATTCGAGCTTTGGGTACCCGTCGTTCTGGAATGTTTCACACTTGCTCGGAATTATTCCAAATGCACCTAGAAATGACGTAGGGCACACCTGAAGTCCATTATAGTTATTTGGTGTGCATTTTCTTTCCGTGCATCGATTTCATAAATTGGAGCTTAGGGTACGTGTCGTTTTGGAAAGTTTCACACCGGCTCGGAAGGATTCCAAATGCACCTAGAAATGAGGTAGGGCACACTAGAAGTCTATTTTGGGTGTTTCAGATTGAATGTCTTTTCGTGCCTCGATTTCATAAAGTGGAGCTCGATACCGCTGCTCAAAGAAAGTTTCACACTGCTCGGAATTATTCCAAATGCATCTAGAAATGACATAGGGCACACCAGAAGTCCATTTTGGAATGTTTGCATTGATTTTCTTTCCGTGCCTCGATTTCATTATGTGGAGCTCGGGTATCCGCCGCTCGCAAAGTTTTACACCGCCGTAATTATTCCAAATGCACCTAGAAATGACGAGGGCACACTAGAAGTCCATTATGGGTGTTTGGTTTTGATTTTCTTTCCGTGCCTCGATTTCATAAATTGGAGCTTAGGGTACGCGTCGTTCTGGAAAGTTTCACACCGGCTCGGAAAGATTCCAATTGCAACTAGAAATGTGATAGGGCACACTAGAAGTCCATTATGAGAGTTTGATGTTCATTTTCTTCCCATGCCTCGATTTCATAAATTGGAGCTTTGGGTACCCGCGCTCGAATGTTTCACACTTGCTCGGAATTATTCCAAATGCACCTAGAAATGACGTAGGGCACACCGTAAGTCCATTATAGTTATTTGGTGTGGATTTTCTTTCCGTGCCTCGATTTCATAAATTGGAGCTTAGGGTACGTGTCGTTCTGGAAAGTTTCACACCGCTCGGAAGGATTCCAAATGCACCTAGAAATGAGGTAGGGCACACTAGAAGTCTATTTTGGGTGTTTCAGATTGATTGTCTTTTCGTGCCTCGATTTCATAAAGTGGTGCTCTCGATACCATCGTTCAAAGAAAGTTTCACACCTGCCTCGGAATTATTCCAAATGCACCTAGAAATGACATAGGGCACACCGAAGTCCATTTTGGGTGTTTGCATTGATTTTCTTTCCGTGCCTCGATTTCATTATGTGGAGCTCTGGGTACCCGCTCTCTCGCAAAGTTTTACACCGCCGTAATTATTCCAAATGCACCTAGAAATGACGAGGGCACACTAGAAGTCCATTATGGGTGTTTGGTTTTGATTTTCTTTCCGTGCCTCGATTTCATAAATTGGAGCTTAGGGTACGCAGCTGCTCGAAAGTTTCACACCGGCTCGGAAATATTCCAAATGCAACTAGAAATGTGGTAGGGCACACTAGAAGTCCATTATGAGAGTTTGATGTTCATTTTTCTTCCCATGCCTCGATTTCATAAATTGGAGCTTTGGGTACCCGTCGTTCTGGAATGTTTCACACTTGCTCGGAATTATTCCAAATGCACCTAGAAATGACGTAGGGCACACCAGAAGTCCATTATAGTTATTTGGTGTGGATTTTCTTTCCGTGCCTCGATTTCATAAATTGGAGCTTAGGGTACGGGTCGTTCTGGAAAGTTTCACACCGGCTCGGAAGTATTCCAAATGCACCTAGAAATGAGGTAGGGCACACTAGAAGTCTATTTTGGGTGTTTCAGATTGAATGTCTTTTCGTGCCTCGATTTCGTAAAGTGGAGCTCGATACCGCTGCTCAAAGAAAGTTTCACACCGCTCGGAATTATTCCAAATGCATCTAGAAATGACATAGGGCACACCGAAGTCCATTTTGGGTGTTTGCATTGATTTTCTTTCCGTGCCTCGATTTCATTATGTGGAGCTCGGGTATCCGATCGCTCGAAAGTTTTACACCGCTCGTAATTATTCCAAATGCACCTAGAAATGACGAGGGCACACTAGAAGTCCATTATGGGTGTTTGGTTTTGATTTTCTTTCCGTGCCTCGATTTCATAAATTGGAGCTTAGGGTACGCTGGCTGCTCGAAAGTTTCACACCGGCTCGGAAAGATTCCAAATGCAACTAGAAATGTGGTAGGGCACACTAGAAGTCCATTATGAGAGTTTGATGTTCATTTTCTTTCCATGCCTCGATTTCATAAATTGGAGCTCTGGGTACCCGTCGTTCTGGAATGTTTCACACTTGCTCGGAATTATTCCAAATGCACCTAGAAATGACGTAGGGCACACCAGAAGTCCATTATAGTTATTTGGTGTGGATTTTCTTTCCGTGCCTCGATTTCATAAATTGGAGCTTAGGGTACGTGTCGTTTTGGAAAGTTTCACACCGGCTCGGAAGGATTCCAAATGCACCTAGAAATGAGGTAGGGCACACTAGAAGTCTATTTTGGGTGTTTCGTATTGATCGTCTTTCTGTGCCTCGATTTCGTAAAGTGGTGCTCTCGATACCGTCGTTCAGCAAAGTTTCACACCTGCTCGGAATTATTCCAAATGCACCTAGAAATGACATAGGGCACACCAGAAGTCCATTTTGGGTGTTTGCATTGATTTTCTTTCCGTGCCTCGATTTCATTATGTGGAGCTCTGGGTACCCGTCTCTCTGCAAAGTTTTACACCTGCTCAGAATTATTCCGAATGCACCTAGAAATGACGTAGGGCACACTAGAAGTCCATTATGGGTGTTTGGTTTTGATTTTCTTTCCGTGCCTCGATTTCATAAATTGGAGCTCTGGAGTGCAGCGTGGCTGCTCGAAAGTTTCACACCGCTCGGAAAGATTCCAAATGCAACTAGAAATGTGGTAGGGCACACTAGAAGTCCATTATGAGAGTTTGATGTTCTTTTTCTTTCCATGCCTCGATTTCATAAATTGGAGCTCTAGGTACCCGTCGTTCTGGAATGTTTCACATTTGCTCGGAATTATTCCAAATGCACCTAGAAATGACGTAGGGCACACCAGAAGTCCATTAGAGTTATTTGGTGTGGATTTTCTTTCCGTGCCTCGATTTCATAAATTGGAGCTTAGGGTACGTGTCGTTTTGGAAAGTTTCACACCGGCTCGGAAGGATTTCAAATGCACCTAGAAATGAGGTAGGGCACACTAGAAGTCTATTTTGGGTGTTTCAGATTGATCGTCTTTTCGTGCCTCGATTTCATAAAGTGGTGCTCGATACCTATTGCTCAAAGAAAGTTTCACACGCTGCGGAATTATTCCAAATGCACCTAGAAATGAATGACATAGGGCACACCGAAGTCCATTTTGGGTGTTTGCATTTATTTTCTTTCCGTGCCTCGATTTCATTATGTGGAGCTCTGGTACCCGATCTCTCGCAAAGTTTTACACCGCTCGTAATTATTCCAAATGCACCTAGAAATGACGTAGGGCACACTAGAAGTCCATTATGGGTGTTTGGTTTTGATTTTCTTTCCGTGCCTCGATTTCATAAATTGGAGCTTAGGGTACGCGTCGTTCTGGAAAGTTTCACACCGGCTCGGAAATATTCCAAATGCAACTAGAAATGTGGTAGGGCACACTAGAAGTCCATTATGAGAGTTTGATGTTCATTTTCTTCCCATGCCTCGATTTCATAAATTGGAGCTTTGGGTACCCGTCGTTCTGGAATGTTTCACACTTGCTCGGAATTATTCCAAATGCACCTAGAAATGACGTAGGGCACACCAGAAGTCCATTATAGTTATTTGGTGTGGATTTTCTTTCCGTGCCTCGATTTCATAAATTGGAGCTTAGGGTACGTGTCGTTCTGGAAAGTTTCACACCGGCTCGGAAGGATTCCAAATGCACCTAGAAATGAGGTAGGGCACACTAGAAGTCCATTATGAGAGTTTGATGTTCATTTTCTTTCCATGCCTCGATTTCATAAATTGGAGCTTAGGGCACGCGTGGATTCGAAAAGTTTCACACCGGCTCAGAAGTATTCCAAATGCACCTAGAAATGAGGTAGGGCACACTAGAAGTCTATTTTGGGTGTTTCGTATTGATCGTCTTTCGGTGCCTCGATTTCATAAAGTGGAGCTCGATACCGCTGCTCGAGAAAGTTTCACACCTGCTCGGAATTATTCGAAATGCACCTAGAAATGAATGACATAGGGCACACCAGAAGTCCATTTTGGGTGTTTGCATTTATTTTCTTTCTGTGCCTCGATTTCATTTTGTGGAGCTCTGGGTACCCGTCTCTCTGCAAAGTTTTACACCTGCTCAGAATTATTCCGAATGCACCTAGAAATGACGTAGGGCACACTAGAAGTCCATTATGGGTGTTTGGTTTTGATTTTCTTTCCGTGCCTCGATTTCATAAATTGGAGCTTAGGGTACGCGTCGTTCTGGAAAGTTTCACACCGGCTCGGAAATATTCCAAATGCAACTAGAAATGTGGTAGGGCACACTAGAAGTCCATTATGAGAGTTTGATGTTCATTTTCTTTCCATGCCTCGATTTCATAAATTGGAGCTTTGGGGTATCTGCTCGAATGTTTCACACTTGCTCGGAATTATTCCAAATGCACCTAGAAATGACGTAGGGCACACCAGAAGTCCATTATAGTTATTTGGTGTGGATTTTCTTTCCGTGCCTCGATTTCATAAATTGGAGCTTAGGGTACGTGTCGTTTTGGAAAGTTTCACACCGTCTCAGAAGGATTCCAAATGCACCTAGAAATGAGGTAGGGCACACTAGAAGTCTATTTTGGGTGTTTCATATTGAATGTCTTTCTGTGCCTCGATTTCATAAAGTGGAGCTCTGGACCGCTGCTCAAAGAAAGTTTCACACCTGCTCGGAATTATTCCAAATGCATCTAGAAATGACATAGGGCACACCAGAAGTCCATTTTGGGTGTTTGCATTGATTTTCTTTCCGTGCCTCGATTTCATTATGTGGAGCTCCGGCATCCGCCGCTCGCAAAGTTTTACACCGCCGTAATTATTCCGAATGCACCTAGAAATGACGTAGGGCACACTAGAAGTCCATTATGGGTGTTTGGTTTTGATTTTCTTTCCGTGCCTCGATTTCATAAATTGGAGCTTAGGGTACGCGTCGTTCTGGAAAGTTTCACACCGGCTCGGAAAGATTCCAAATGCAACTAGAAATGTGGTAGGGCACACTAGAAGTCCATTATGAGAGTTTGATGTTCATTTTCTTTCCATGCCTCGATTTCATAATTTGGAGCTCTGGGTACCCGTCGTTCTGGAATGTTTCACACTTGCTCGGAATTATTCCAAATGCACCTAGAAATGACGTAGGGCACACCAGAAGTCCATTATAGTTATTTGGTGTGGATTTTCTTTCCGTGCCTCGATTTCATAAATTGGAGCTTAGGGTACGTGTCGTTTTGGAAAGTTTCACACCGGCTCGGAAGGATTCCAAATGCACCTAGAAATGAGGTAGGGCACACTAGAAGTCTATTTTGGGTGTTTCGTGTAGATCGTCTTTCTGTGCCTCGATTTCGTAAAGTGGTGCTCTCGATACCGCTGCTCAAAGAAAGTTTCACACCGCTCGAATTATTCCAAATGCACCTAGAAATGACATAGGGCACACCAGAAGTCCATTTTGGGTGTTTGCATTGATTTTCTTTCCGTGCCTCGATTTCATTATGTGGAGCTCTGGGTGCCGTCTCTCGCAAAGTTTTACACCGCCGTAATTATTCCAAATGCACCTAGAAATGACGAGGGCACACTAGAAGTCCATTATGGGTGTTTGGTTTTGATTTTCTTTCCGTGCCTCGATTTCATAAATTGGAGCTCGGGTACGCGCTGCTCGAAAGTTTCACACCGCTCGGAAAGATTCCAAATGCAACTAGAAATGTGGTAGGGCACACTAGAAGTCCATTATGAGAGTTTGATGTTCATTTTCTTTCCATGCCTCGATTTCATAAATTGGAGCTCTGGGTACCGCTGCTCGAATGTTTCACACTTGCTCGAATTATTCCAAATGCACCTAGAAATGACGAGGGCACACCGAAGTCCATTATAGTTATTTGGTGTGGATTTTCTTTCCGTGCCTCGATTTCATAAATTGGAGCTTAGGGTACGGTCGCTTTTGGAAAGTTTCACACCGGCTCGGAAGGATTCCAAATGCACCTAGAAATGAGGTAGGGCACACTAGAAGTCTATTTTGGGTGTTTCAGATTGATCGTCTTTTCGTGCCTCGATTTCCTAAAGTGGTGCTCTGGACCGCTGCTCAAAGAAAGTTTCACACCGCTCGGAATTATTCCAAATGCACCTAGAAATGAATGACATAGGGCACACCGAAGTCCATTTTGGGTGTTTGCATTGATTTTCTTTCCGTGCCTCGATTTCATTATGTGGAGCTCGGGTACCCGATCTCTCTCGCAAAGTTTTACACCGCTCGTAATTATTCCAAATGCACCTAGAAATGACGAGGGCACACTAGAAGTCCATTATGGGTGTTTGGTTTTGATTTTCTTTCCGTGCCTCGATTTCATAAATTGGAGCTCGTGGTACGCGCTGCTCGAAAGTTTCACACCGCTCGGAAATATTCCAAATGCAACTAGAAATGTGGTAGGGCACACTAGAAGTCCATTATGAGAGTTTGATGTTCATTTTCTTTCCATGCCTCGATTTCATAATTTGGAGCTCTGGGTACCCGCTGCTCGAATGTTTCACACTTGCTCGGAATTATTCCAAATGCACCTAGAAATGACGAGGGCACACCGAAGTCCATTATAGTTATTTGGTGTGGATTTTCTTTCCGTGCCTCGATTTCATAAATTGGAGCTTAGGGTACGGTCGTTTTGGAAAGTTTCACACCGCTCGGAAGGATTCCAAATGCACCTAGAAATGAGGTAGGGCACACTAGAAGTCTATTTTGGGTGTTTCAGATTGATCGTCTTTTCCGTGCCTCGATTTCATAAAGTGGTGCTCTCGATACCTTCGCTCAAAGAAAGTTTCACACCCGCTCGGAATTATTCCAAATGCACCTAGAAATGACATAGGGCACACGAAGTCCATTTTGGGTGTTTGCATTGATTTTCTTTCCGTGCCTCGATTTCATTATGTGGAGCTCGGGTACCCGTCTCTCGCAAAGTTTTACACCGCTCGTAATTATTCCAAATGCACCTAGAAATGACGAGGGCACACTAGAAGTCCATTATGGGTGTTTGGTTTTGATTTTCTTTCCGTGCCTCGATTTCATAAATTGGAGCTCTGGTACGCGCTGCTCGAAAGTTTCACACCGCTCGGAAAGATTCCAAATGCAACTAGAAATGAGGTAGGGCACACTAGAAGTCCATTATGAGAGTTTGATGTTCATTTTCTTTCCATGCCTCGATTTCATAAATTGGAGCTCTGGATACCCGCTGCTCGAATGTTTCACACTTGCTCTAATTATTCCAAATGCACCTAGAAATGACGTAGGGCACACCAGAAGTCCATTATAGTTATTTGGTGTGGATTTTCTTTCCGTGCCTCGATTTCATAAATTGGAGCTTAGGGTACGTGTCGTTTTGGAAAGTTTCACACCGACTCGGAAGGATTCCAAATGCACCTAGAAATGAGGTAGGGCACACTAGAAGTCTATTTTGGGTGTTTCGTATTGATCGTCTTTCGGTGCCTCGATTTCATAAAGTGGTGCTCTGGATACCGTCGTTCAGCAAAGTTTCAGACCTGCACGGAATTATTCGAAATGCACCTAGAAATGAATGACATAGGGCACACCAGAAGTCCATTTTGGGTGTTTGCATTGATTTTTCTTTCCTTGCCTCGATTTCATTATGTGGTGCTCTGGGTACCCGTATCTCTGCAAAGTTTTACACCTGCTCAGAATTATTCCGAATGCACCTAGAAATGACGTAGGGCACACTAGAAGTCCATTATGGGTGTTTGGTTTTGATTTTCTTTCCGTGCCTCGATTTCATAAATTGGAGCTAGGGTACGCGGCTGCTCGAAAGTTTCACACCGCTCGGAAATATTCCAAATGCAACTAGAAATGTGGTAGGGCACACTAGAAGTCCATTATGAGAGTTTGATGTTCATTTTCTTTCCATGCCTCGATTTCATAAATTGGAGCTTAGGGTACGCGGCTGCTCGAAAGTTTCACACCGCTCGAAGTATTCCAAATGCACCTAGAAATGAGGTAGGGCACACTAGAAGTCTATTTTGGGTGTTTCAGATTGAATGTCTTTCGTGCCTCGATTTCATAAAGTGGAGCTCTGGATACCGCTCGCTCAAAGAAAGTTTCACACCGCTCGGAATTATTCCAAATGCACCTAGAAATGACATAGGGCACACCAGAAGTCCATTTTGGGTGTTTGCATTGATTTTCTTTCCGTGCCTCGATTTCATTATGTGGAGCTCTGGGTACCCGTCTCCCTGCAAAGTTTTACACCTGCTCAGAATTATTTCGAATGCACCTAGAAATGATAGGGCACACTAGAAGTCCATTATGGGTGTTTGGTTTTGATTTTCTTTCCGTGCCTCGATTTCACAAATTGGAGCTCGAGTGGTACGCTGGCTGCTCGAAAGTTTCACACTTGCTCGGAAAGATTCCAAATGCACCTAGAAATGAGGTAGGGCACACTAGAAGTCCATTATGAGAGTTTGATGTTCATTTTCTTTCCATGCCTCGATTTCATAAATTGGAGCTTAGGTACGCGTGGCTGCTCGAAAGTTTCACACCGCTCTAAGTATTCCAAATGCACCTAGAAATGAGGTAGGGCACACTAGAAGTCTATTTTGGGTGTTTCAGATTGAATGTCTTTTCGTGCCTCGATTTCATAAAGTGGAGCTCGATACCGCTGCTCAAAGAAAGTTTCACACCGCTTCGGAATTATTCCAAATGCATCTAGAAATGACATAGGGCACACCGAAGTCCATTTTGGGTGTTTGCATTGATTTTCTTTCCGTGCCTCGATTTCATTATGTGGAGCTCCGCATCCGTCCGCCTCTCGAAAGTTTTACACCGCTCGTAATTATTCCAAATGCACCTAGAAATGACGTAGGCACACTAGAAGTCCATTATGGGTGTTTGGTTTTGATTTTCTTTCCGTGCCTCGATTTCATAAATTGGAGCTTAGAGTGGTACGCTGGCTGCTCGAAAGTTTCACACCGCTCGGAAATATTCCAAATGCAACTAGAAATGAGGTAGGGCACACTAGAAGTCCATTATGAGAGTTTGATGTTCATTTTCTTCCCATGCCTCGATTTCATAAATTGGAGCTTTGGGTAGCCGTCGTTTTGGAATGTTTCACACTTGCTCGGAATTATTCCAAATGCACCTAGAAAAGATGTAGGGCACACCCGAAGTCCATTATAGTTATTTGGTGTGGATTTTCTTTCCGTGCCTCGATTTCATAAATTGGAGCTTAGGGTACGTCGTTCTGGAAAGTTTCACACCGCTCGGAAGGATTCCAAATGCACCTAGAAATGAGGTAGGGCACACTAGAAGTCTATTTTGGGTGTTTCAGATTGATCGTCTTTTCCGTGCCTCGATTTTAAAGTGGAGCTCTCGATACCGCTGCTCAACAAAGTTTCACACTGCTCGAATTATTCCAAATGCACCTAGAAATGACATAGGGCACACCGAAGTCCATTTTGGGTGTTTGCATTGATTTTCTTTCCGTGCCTCGATTTCATTATGTGGAGCTCGGGTACCCGTCTCTCGCAAAGTTTTACACCGCCGTAATTATTCCAAATGCACCTAGAAATGACGAGGGCACACTAGAAGTCCATTATGGGTGTTTGGTTTGATTTTCTTTCCGTGCCTCGATTTCATAAATTGGAGCTCGTGGTACGCGCTGCTCGAAAGTTTCACACCGCTCGGAAAGATTCCAAATGCACCTAGAAATGAGGTAGGGCACACAAGAAGTCCATTATGAGAGTTTGATGTTCATTTTCTTTCCATGCCTCGATTTCATAAATTGGAGCTTAGGGTACGCGCTGCTCGAAAGTTTCACACTTGCTCGAATTATTCCAAATGCACCTAGAAATGAGGTAGGGCACACTAGAAGTCTATTTTGGGTGTTTGTATTGATTGTCTTTCCGTGCCTCGATTTCATAAATTGGAGCTAGGGTACGCACGTTTGCTCGAAAGTTTCACACCATGTCTTTTTCGTGCCTCGATTTCATAAAGTGGAGCTCGATACCGCTGCTCAAAGAAAGTTTCACACCGCTCGGAATTATTCCAAATGCATCTAGAAATGACATAGGGCACACTAGAAGTCCATTTTGGGTGTTTGCATTGATTTTCTTTCCGTGCCTCGATTTCATTAGGTGGAGCTCCGTATCCGCCGCTCGCAAAGTTTTACACCGCCGTAATTATTCCAAATGCACCTAGAAATGACGAGGGCACACTAGAAGTCCATTATGGGTGTTTGGTTTTGATTTTCTTTCCGTGCCTCGATTTCATAAATTGGAGCTTAGGGTACGCGCTGCTCGAAAGTTTCACACCGCTCGAAATATTCCAAATGCAACTAGAAATGAGGTAGGGCACACTAGAAGTCCATTATGAGAGTTTGATGTTCATTTTCTTTCCATGCCTCGATTTCATAAATTGGAGCTCTGGGTACCGCTGCTCGAATGTTTCACACTTGCTCGAAATTATTCCAAATGCACCTAGAAATGACGAGGGCACACCGAAGTCCATTATAGTTATTTGGTATGGATTTTCTTTCCGTGCCTCGATTTCATAAATTGGAGCTTAGGGTACGTGTCGTTTTGGAAAGTTTCACACCGCTCGAAGGATTCCAAATGCACCTAGAAATGAGGTAGGGCACACTAGAAGTCTATTTTGGGTGTTTCATATTGATTGTCTTTCGTGCCTCGATTTCATAAAGTGGAGCTCGATACCGCTGCTCAAAGAAAGTTTCACACCGCTCGGAATTATTCCAAATGCACCTAGAAATGACATAGGGCACACTAGAAGTCCATTTTGGGTGTTTGCATTGATTTTCTTTCCGTGCCTCGATTTCATTATGTGGAGCTCCGGCACCCATCTCTCGCAAAGTTTTACACCGCCGTAATTATTCCAAATGCACCTAGAAATGACGAGGGCACACTAGAAGTCCATTATGGGTGTTTGGTTTTGATTTTTTTTTCCGTGCCTCGATTTCATAAATTGGAGCTTAGGGTACGCTGGCTGCTCGAAAGTTTCACACCGCTCGGAAAATTCCAAATGCAACTAGAAATGAGGTAGGGCACACTAGAAGTCCATTATGAGAGTTTGATGTTCATTTTCTTTCCATGCCTCGATTTCATAAATTGGAGCTCTGGGTACCCGCTGCTCGAATGTTTCACACTTGCTCTAATTATTCCAAATGCACCTAGAAATGACGAGGGCACACCGTAAGTCCATTATAGTTATTTGGTGTGGATTTTCTTTCCGTGCCTCGATTTCATAAATTGGAGCTTAGGGTACGGTCGTTTTCGAAAGTTTCACACCGCTCGGAAGGATTCCAAATGCACCTAGAAATGAGGTAGGGCACACTAGAAGTCTATTTTGGGTGTTTCAGATTGATTGTCTTTTCGTGCCTCGATTTCATAAAGTGGAGCTCGATACCGCTGCTCAAAGAAAGTTTCACACCGCGGAATTATTCCAAATGCACCTAGAAATGACATAGGGCACACCGTAAGTCCATTTTGGGTGTTTGCATTGATTTTCTTTCCGTGCCTCGATTTCATTATGTGGAGCTCCGGGCACCCGAATCTCTCGCAAAGTTTTACACTCGCTCGTAATTATTCCAAATGCACCTAGAAATGACGAGGGCACACTAGAAGTCCATTATGGGTGTTTGGTTTTGATTTTCTTTCCGTGCCTCGATTTCATAAATTGGAGCTTAGGTACGCTGCTGCTCGAAAGTTTCACACCGCTCGGAAAGATTCCAAATGCAACTAGAAATGTGGTAGGGCACACTAGAAGTCCATTATGAGAGTTTGATGTTCATTTTCTTTCCATGCCTCGATTTCATAAATTGGAGCTCTGGGTACCCGCTGCTCGAATGTTTCACACTTGCTCTAATTATTCCAAATGCACCTAGAAATGACGAGGGCACACCGTAAGTCCATTATAGTTATTTGGTGTGGATTTTCTTTCCGTGCCTCGATTTCATAAATTGGAGCTTAGGGTACGGTCGCTTTTGGAAAGTTTCACACACCTCGGAAGGATTCCAAATGCACCTAGAAATGAGGTAGGGCACACTAGAAGTCTATTTTGGGTGTTTCAGATTGATTGTCTTTTCCGTGCCTCGATTTCATAAAGTGGAGCTCTCGATACCGCTGCTCAAAGAAAGTTTCACACCGCCGGAATTATTCCAAATGCACCTAGAAATGACATAGGGCACACCAGAACTCCATTTTGGGTGTTTGCATTGATTTTCTTTCCGTGCCTCGATTTCATTATGTGGAGCTCTGGGTGCCGCCTCTCGCAAAGTTTTACACCGCCGTAATTATTCCAAATGCACCTAGAAATGACGAGGGCACACTAGAAGTCCATTATGGGTGTTTGGTTTTGATTTTCTTTCCGTGCCTCGATTTCATAAATTGGAGCTCGTGGTACGCTCGCTGCTCGAAAGTTTCACACCGCTCGGAAAGATTCCAAATGCACCTAGAAATGAGGTAGGGCACACTAGAAGTCCATTATGAGAGTTTGATGTTCATTTTCTTTCCATGCCTCGATTTCATAAATTGGAGCTTAGGGTGCACCTAGAAATGACGAGGGCACACCGAAGAAAGTTTCACATAAATTGGAGCTTAGGTACCTGCTCGAAAGTTTCACAGCTATTCCAAATGCACCTAGAAATGAGGTAGGGCACACTAGAAGTCTATTTTGGGTGTTTCAGATTGATTGTCTTTTCGTGCCTCGATTTCATAAAGTGGAGCTCGATACCGCTGCTCAAAGAAAGTTTCACACCGCCGAATTATTCCAAATGCACCTAGAAATGACATAGGGCACACTAGAAGTCCATTTTGGGTGTTTGCATTGATTTTCTTTCCGTGCCTCGATTTCATTATGTGGAGCTCGGGTACATCCGCCGCTCGCAAAGTTTTACACTCGCCGAATTATTCCAAATGCACCTAGAAATGACGAGGGCACACTAGAAGTCCATTATGGGTGTTTGGTTTTGATTTTCTTTCCGTGCCTCGATTTCATAAATTGGAGCTTAGGGTACGCGATCGCTGCTCGAAAGTTTCACACCGCTCGGAAAGATTCCAAATGCAACTAGAAATGAGGTAGGGCACACTAGAAGTCCATTATGAGAGTTTGATGTTCATTTTCTTTCCATGCCTCGATTTCATAAATTGGAGCTCTGGGTACCGCTGCTCGAATGTTTCACACTTGCTCTAATTATTCCAAATGCACCTAGAAATGACGAGGGCACACCGAAGTCCATTATAGTTATTTGGTGTGGATTTTCTTTCCGTGCCTCGATTTCATAAATTGGAGCTTAGGGTACGGTCGCTTTTGGAAAGTTTCACACCGGCTCGGAAGGATTCCAAATGCACCTAGAAATGAGGTAGGGCACACTAGAAGTCTATTTTGGGTGTTTCAGATTGATTGTCTTTCGTGCCTCGATTTCATAAAGTGGTGCTCGATACCGCTGCTCAAAGAAAGTTTCACACCGCTTTCGGAATTATTCCAAATGCACCTAGAAATGACATAGGGCACACCAGAAGTCCATTTTGGGTGTTTGCATTGATTTTCTTTCCGTGCCTCGATTTCATTATGTGGAGCTCTGGTACCTGCTCTCCTCGCAAAGTTTTACACCGCCGTAATTATTCCAATGCACCTAGAAATGATAGGGCACACTAGAAGTCCATTATGGGTGTTTGGTTTTGATTTTCTTTCCGTGCCTCGATTTCATAAATTGGAGCTCGTGGTACGCTGCTGCTCGAAAGTTTCACACCGCTCGGAAAGATTCCAAATGCACCTAGAAATGAGGTAGGGCACACTAGAAGTCCATTATGAGAGTTTGATGTTCATTTTCTTTCCATGCCTCGATTTCATAAATTGGAGCTTAGGGTACGTCGCTGCTGCTGAAAGTTTCACACCGCTCGAAGTATTCCAAATGCACCTAGAAATGAGGTAGGGCACACTAGAAGTCTATTTTGGGTGTTTCAGATTGAATGTCTTTTCGTGCCTCGATTTCATAAAGTGGAGCTCGATACCGCTGCTCAAAGAAAGTTTCACACCGCTCTAATTATTCCAAATGCATCTAGAAATGACATAGGGCACACCGAAGTCCATTTTGGGTGTTTGCATTGATTTTCTTTCCGTGCCTCGATTTCATTATGTGGAGCTCCGCATCCGTCGCTCCGCAAAGTTTTACACCGCCGTAATTATTCCAAATGCACCTAGAAATGACGAGGGCACACTAGAAGTTCATTATGGGTGTTTGGATTTGATTTTCTTTCCGTGCCTCGATTTCATAAATTGGAGCTTAGGGTACGCGTCGTTCTGGAAAGTTTCACACCGGCTCGGAAATATTCCAAATGCAACTAGAAATGAGGTAGGGCACACTAGAAGTCCATTATGAGAGTTTGATGTTCATTTTCTTTCCATGCCTCGATTTCATAAATTGGAGCTCTGGGTACCCGTCGTTCTGGAATGTTTCACACTTGCTCGGAATTATTCCAAATGCACCTAGAAATGACGTAGGGCACACCAGAAGTCCATTATAGTTATTTGGTGTGGATTTTCTTTCCGTGCCTCGATTTCATAAATTGGAGCTTAGGGTACGCGTCGTTTTGGAAAGTTTCACACCGGCTCGGAAGTATTCCAAATGCACCTAGAAATGAGGTAGGGCACACTAGAAGTCTATTTTGGGTGTTTCGTATTGAATGTCTTTCTGTGCCTCGATTTCATAAAGTGGAGCTCTGGATACCGCTGCTCAAAGAAAGTTTCACACCGCGCGGAATTATTCCAAATGCATCTAGAAATGACATAGGGCACACCAGAAGTCCATTTTGGGTGTTTGCATTGATTTTCTTTCCGTGCCTCGATTTCATTATGTGGAGCTCCGGGTACCCGTCGCTCTGCAAAGTTTTACACCTCCGTAATTATTCCAAATGCACCTAGAAATGACGTAGGGCACACTAGAAGTCCATTATGGGTGTTTGGTTTTGATTTTCTTTCCGTGCCTCGATTTCATAAATTGGAGCTTAGGGTACGCGCTGCTGGAAAGTTTCACACCGGCTCGGAAAGATTCCAAATGCACATAGAAATGAGGTAGGGCACACTAGAAGTCCATTATGAGAGTTTGATGTTCATTTTCTTTCCATGCCTCGATTTCATAAAGAGGAGATCTGGGTACCCGGCGACCTGAATGTTTCACACTTGCTCGGAATTATTCCAAATGCACCTAGAAATGACGTAGGCACACCAGAAGTCCTTTATAGTTATTTGGTGTGGATTTTCTTTCCGTGCCTCGATTTCATAAATTGGAGCTTAGGGTACGGTCGCTTTTGGAAAGTTTCACACCGCTCGGAAGGATTCCAAATGCACCTAGAAATGAGGTAGGGCACACTAGAAGTCTATTTTGGGTGTTTCAGATAGATTCGTCTTTTCGTGCCTCGATTTCATAAAGTGGTGCTCTCGATCCAAATGCACCGCTGCTCAAAGAAAGTTTCACACCTGCTCTAATTATTCCAAATGCACCTAGAAATGACGTAGGGCACACTAGAAGTCCATTATGGGTGTTTGGTTTTGATTTTCTTTCCGTGCCTCGATTTCATAAATTGGAGCTTAGAGTACGCTGGCTGCTCGAAAGTTTCACACCGCTCGGAAATATTCCAAATGCAACTAGAAATGAGGTAGGGCACACTAGAAGTCCATTATGAGAGTTTGATGTTCATTTTCTTTCCATGCCTCGATTTCATAAATTGGAGCTTTGGGTACCGCTGCTTTGGAATGTTTCACACTTGCTCTAATTATTCCAAATGCACCTAGAAATGACGAGGGCACACCGAAGTCCATTATAGTTATTTGGTGTGGATTTTCTTTCCGTGCCTCGATTTCATAAATTGGAGCTTAGGGTGCGGTCGCTTTTGGAAAGTTTCACACCGCTCGGAAGGATTCCAAATGCACCTAGAAATGAGGTAGGGCACACTAGAAGTCTATTTTGGGTGTTTCAGATTGATTTTCTTTCGTGCCTCGATTTCATAAAGTGGAGCTCTCGACACCGCTGCTCAAAGAAAGTTTCACACCGCTCTAATTATTCCAAATGCACCTAGAAATGACGTAGGGCACACTAGAAGTCCATTATGGGTGTTTGGTTTGATTTTCTTTCCGTGCCTCGATTTCATAAATTGGAGCTCGTGGTACGCTGGATTGCTCGAAAGTTTCACACCGGCTCGGAAAGATTCCAAATGCACCTAGAAATGAGGTAGGGCACACTAGAAGTCCATTATGGGAGTTTGATGTTCATTTTCTTTCCATGCCTCGATTTCATAAATTGGAGCTTAGGGTACGCTGGCTGCTCGAAAGTTTCACACCGCTCGAATTATTCCAAATGCACCTAGAAATGAGGTAGGGCACACGAGAAGTCCATTTTGGGTGTTTGCATTGATTTTCTTTCCGTGCCTCGATTTCATTATGTGGAGCTCTCGGTACCGCTCTCTCTCGCAAAGTTTTACACCGCAAAGTTTCGTAATTATTCCAAATGCACCTAGAAATGACGAGGGCACACTAGAAGTCCATTATGGGTGTTTGGTTTTGATTTTCTTTCCGTGCCTCGATTTCATAAATTGGAGCTCGGTACGCGCTGCTCGAAAGTTTCACACCGCTCGGAAAGATTCCAAATGCAACTAGAAATGAGGTAGGGCACACTAGAAGTCCATTTTGAGAGTTTGATGTTCATTTTCTTTCCATGCCTCGATTTCATAAATTGGAGCTCTGGTACCGCTGCTCGAATGTTTCACACTTGCTCGGAATTATGCCAAATGCACCTAGAAATGACGTAGGGCACACCAGAAGTCCTTTATAGTTATTTGGTGTGGATTTTCTTTCCGTGCCTCGATTTCATAAATTGGAGCTTATGGTACGTGTCGTTTTGGAAAGTTTCACACCGGCTCGGAAGGATTCCAAATGCACCTAGAAATGAGGTAGGGCACACTAGAAGTCTATTTTGGGTGTTTCAGATTGATCGTCTTTTCGTGCCTCGATTTCATAAAGTGGTGCTCGAAACCGCTGCTCAAAGAAAGTTTCACACCGCTCGGAATTATTCCAAATGCACCTAGAAATGACATAGGGCACACCGAAGTCCATTTTGGGTGTTTAAATTGATTTTTTTCCGTGCCTCGATTTCATTATGTGGAGCTCGGGTACCCGCCTCTCGCAAAGTTTTACACCGCTCATAATTATTCCAAATGCACCTAGAAATGACGAGGGCACACTAGAAGTCCATTATGGGTGTTTGGTTTTGATTTTCTTTCCGTGCCTCGATTTCATAAATGGAGCTCGTGGTACGCTGCTGCTCGAAAGTTTCACACCGCTCGAAAAGATTCCAAATGCACCTAGAAATGAGGTAGGGCACACTAGAAGTCCATTATGAGTGTTTGATGTTCATTTTCTTTCCATGCCTCGATTTCATAAATGGAGCTTAGGGTACGCTGCTGCTCGAAAGTTTCACACTTGCTCGAAGTATTCCAAATGCACCTAGAAATGAGGTAGGGCACACTAGAAGTCTATTTTGGGTGTTTCAGATTGATTGTCTTTTCGTGCCTCGATTTCATAAAGTGGAGCTCGATACCGCTCGTTTAGCAAAGTTTCACACCTGCTCGGAATTATTCCAAATGCATCTAGAAATGACATAGGGCACACCAGAAGTCCATTTTGGGAGTTTGCATTGATTTTCTTCCCATGCCTCGATTTCATAAATTGGAGCTCTGGGTACCCGTCGTTCTGGAATGTTTCACACTTGCTCGGAATTATTCCAAATGCACCTACAAATGACGTAGGGCACATCAGAAGTCCGTTATAGTTATTTGGTATGGATTTTCTTTCCGTGCCTCGATTTCACAAATTGGAGCTTAGGGTCCGCGTCGTTCTGGAAAGTTTCACACCGGCTCGGAAAGATTCCAAATGCAACTAGAAATGTGGTAGGGCACACTAGAAGTCCATTATGAGAGTTTGATGTTCATTTTCTTTCCATGCCTCGATTTCATAAATTGGAGCTCTGGGTACCGCTGCTCGAATGTTTCACACTTGCTCGGAATTATTCCAAATGCACCTAGAAATGACGAGGGCACACCGAAGTCCATTATAGTTATTTGGTGTGGATTTTCTTTCCGTGCCTCGATTTCATAAATTGGAGCTTAGGGTACGGTCGTTTTTGAAAGTTTCACACCGCCGGAAGGATTCCAAATGCACCTAGAAATGAGGTAGGGCACACTAGAAGTCTATTTTGGGTGTTTCAGATTGATTGTCTTTCGTGCCTCGATTTCATAAAGTGGTGCTCGAAACCGCTGCTCAAAGAAAGTTTCACACCGCTCGGAATTATTCCAAATGCACCTAGAAATGACATAGGGCACACCGTAAGTCCATTTTGGGTGTTTGCATTGATTTTTTTTCGTGTGCTCGATTTCATTATGTGGAGCTCTGGCAATTGCCTCTCGCAAAGTTTTACACCTGCTCGTAATTATTCCAAATGCACCTAGAAATGACGAGGGCACACTAGATGTCCATTATGGGTGTTTGGTTTTGATTTTCTTTCCGTGCCTCGATTTCATAAATTGGAGCTTAGGGTGCGCGTGCTCGAAAGTTTCACACCGCTCGGAAAGATTCCAAATGCAACTAGAAATGTGGTAGGGCACACTAGAAGTCCATTATGAGAGTTTGATGTTCATTTTCTTTCCATGCCTCGATTTCATAAATTGGAGCTCGAAAATACCGCTGCTCGAATGTTTCACACTTGCTCGGAATTATTCCAAATGCACCTAGAAATGACATAGGGCACACCAGAAGTCCATTTTGGGTGTTTAAATTGATTTTTTTTCCGTGCCTCGCTTTCATTATGTGGAGCTTAGGTACCGAATCTCTCTCGCAAAGTTTTACACCGCCGTAATTATTCCAAATGCACCTAGAAATGACGTAGGGTACACTATGATGAGGCCCTAGGTGCATCTACTACGGTGGTCAACATCCCTAAGTTGCAAGTGTGTGCTAAACCTCAAGTTGAGCCTATTATGCATCAATGGAGAAAGAAACAAGAAGAAGGTTCTGCCAAGAACAAAGAGAGGGAGGTAGGTCAAGGAAAGCTTGGCGGACATGGGAAGACACAAGAACCAAGGACTTTGCATTTTGGAAAGTTTGCAGGGAATCTTACCAAGAAAAGACAAAGAATCCTAAATGGATTTGGATTGGAGCAATTCCAATTCAGATCAATCTTTAAAGGAAGTTAATTTTGAAATTACTTGTAATAGGATAGTTTAATCTATTTTCAGCAATTAGAGTAGCTTAAACATCTATGTAAAGTAGGAGGGTTTTTGGTTCGGATACTGTTCACGTGAACAAGAATCGACTCGGATTACTGTTCACGTGAACAGTATCGGACTAGGAGTCTTGTGCTTGTGGGAGGCTATATAAACCCCCCATGGCCGCACTATAGAGGTGGACAAGTCATAGTTGAAGAAAATACGTAAAAGTCACATGTTTGTGTGGCGCAAAATGAATACATGCGTTTCGGAAATTCCCGTTTAGGGTTTTGTGATTGCGTGAATATTGGAGGGTGGCTTTCCTTCCAAGATCCGTGATTCCTTGTGGATCATCTCACCAATTCGTGACGTCCTCAACTGCTCACGGTTTGGTGTTGTTCTTCGGGTTTGATTTTGTTTCTCTCTTCGGATTGATTCAACATCAACTAAGTATTACTTGCTTTGGAGATATACTTGTTCTTCCTTTTTGCTGAACCAACGAGGAAAGCTAGGGTTTTGCTCGATCAAAGATTGCAATACAAGTACCGTGAAAGATTGGGCCACATTACGCATCAATTACACGCTGATCCGTATCATCTTGGTATCGAGCGTGGTTGATCACCAGACGTGGAATTTTTCTTGGTACTTTTGAGGTTGGTCATCATGTCAAGAACTAGCCGGTAGCGGTTCTAATGATGGATTGGACGAAGAGCCTATGTACGGTGATACACTATTACCGGATGTACGTGCTCAATTTGATGCTACTACGGCTTTTTTCTTCGCCGCGAGAAGGTGTTACGCCATCAACTTGAAGCTCAAATCCAAGGGTGCAAGACACGCTAAACGATCGTCTTAACGTGAATGAACGGCGATGATGGAAGGTTTTGACAATCTAAACCATGCTATCCGTCGCTTGAGGAGAGGCTACCACCGCCACAAGGAGGTAATGTACCGGTGCTACCCCAACCACAACATGGACGTGCAACGTGTTGTACGTCGAGATGGAGATGACTTTCTACTGCCGATTCGGAGGAGGCTATTTCGATGATCGTGGAAGACGTCAACGATGTCCACGACGTGATTACTTTGATCGTCGAGTCTTTGGACATGGTGGACATCATAATGGAGGTGGTGAACGTGAAGATGATTTCAGATCGGAGAATCAAGATCACCATACCGAGTTCAAGGGCAGATCTGATCCGAGTCTTATTTGGAGTGGGAGATGCGTGTCAATCAAATTTTGACAACCACCACTACTCCGAGGAGAAGAAGGTTCGTGTTGCCTCGATTGAGTTCACCGAATACGCTATTATTTGGTGGGATCAATTGAATCGTAGGGGAACGCCCTAACACTTGGGAAGTAATGAAACATGCTATGCGGAACGTTTCGTGCCAAAGATACTATACACCTGACCACGCATACAAAGCTACGACGACTTACTCGAGGTGCTAAGATGGTGAGCGAGTACTATCAAGAGATGCAAGTGCTCATGATCCGTATAAGTGTGCGTGAGTCGGCAGAGGCGACCATGACACGCTTTCTTCGAGGGGTGAATGAAGATGTGCGGGACCGTGTTGATTTAATGCAATACAATACTGCAGTAAGAATTACTTCATCAAGCGGAGCGTCTTGAACAATGGGTGAAGGGCACTCAAGCAAGGAGTGGCCGTACCACTCATAGCACTTGGAGGCATGCAACTTCGCATGACGGAGATGCAGATCAACTTCCAAACCGGTTGCATCTACTACACCGGTTCGAGTACATTCAAGGAAGCTTGAAGCCTATAAGTGTTGCGGGCAAAGAAGTCTCACATGTCGATTCTAGTGCATTCTCTACGGCTAGAACTAGCAACATTGAATGCTTCAAGTGCAAGGGCGAGGTCATATGAAGAAGGATTGTCCAAACATGAAGACAAGTGTTGCTTACACATGATGGCTACATAACGGAGAGCGACAACGATGAATCAACCTTCCGATGAATCGAGAAGTCGGAACCACTCATTTGTTATCCAAAGACAAGGTGTTAGCTTGATGGCTCAAATGGTGCGGTGTGATAACACCGTTATTGTACGGAAGGACAGCGACATCATATCTTTCAAATCGATTGCAAGATCAAAGAAAAGGTATGTAAGTCGATTATTGATAACGGAGTTCGAGCAACATGATTGGCAAGGATGTGGTGGAATCACTCTCATTGTCCACATGGAGGCATCCTAAACCATATTACATCCAATGGCTCAACAACGTCGGCAAAGTCAAGATCACACACAAGGTGAGAGTGCCACTTACAATTGATGGCTATGTCGATAAGGTGGAGTGTGATGTGGTACCTATGCATGCTTGGTCATATTCTATTGGGACGCCCATGGCAATTTGATTTGAATGCTACACATCAAGGACGGTCCAACCGATATACTTTCATGCACAAGGAGAATTCCATGCTTTCTTTGTCAAAGACCGATGAAGAAATCAAGAGTGATTTGGTTGTGGTTAGCAAGAAGAAGGTCAGAACACTATACTAAAACCGAGGACGGTTTTGCTTCAAGAAGGGAGGATGATGAGGCCCTAGGTGCATCTACTACGGTGGTCAACATCCCTAAGTTGCAAGTGTGTGCTAAACCTCAAGTTGAGCCTATTATGCATCAATGGAGAAAGAAACAAGAAGAAGGTTAGGCCAAGAACAAAGAGAGGGAGGTAGGTCAAGGAAAGCTTGAGCGGACATGGGAAGACACAAGAACCAAGGACTTTGCATTTTGGAAAGTTTGCAAGGAATCTTACCAAGAAAAGACAAAGAATCCTAAATGGATTTGGATTGGAGCAATTCCAATTCAGATCAATCTTTAAAGGAAGTTAATTTTGAAATTACTTGTAATAGGACAGTTTAATCTATTTTCAGCAATTAGAGTAGCTTAAACATCTATGTAAAGTAGGAGGGTTTTTTGGTTCGGATACTGTTCACGTGAACAGTAATCGACTCGATTATTGTTCACGTGAACAGTATCGGACTAGGAGTCTTGTGCTTGCGTGGGAGGCTATATAAACCCCCATGGCCGCACTATAGAGGTGGACAAGTCATAGTTGAAGAAAATACGAAAAGTCACATGTTTGTGTGGCGCAAAATGAATACATGCGTTTCGGAAATTCCCGTTTAGGGTTTTGTGATTGCGTGAATATTGGAGGGTGGCTTTCCTTCCAAGATCCGTGATTCCTTGTGGATCATCTCACCAATTCGTGACGTCCTCAACTGCTCACGGTTTGGTGTTGTTCTTCGGGTTTGATTTTGTTTCTCTCTTCGGATTGATTCAACATCAACTAAGTATTACTTGCTTTGGAGATATACTTGTTCTTCCTTTTTGCTGAACCAACGAGGAAAGCTAGGGTTTTGCTCCGATCAAAGATTGCAATACAAGTACCGTGAAAGATTGGGTCACATTACGCATCAATTACACGTTGATCCGTATCACACTAGAAGTCCATTATGGGTGTTTGGTTTTGATTTTCTTTCCGTGCCTCGATTTCATAAAATGGAGCTCAGGGTACGCGTCGTTCTGGAAAGTTTCACACCGGCTCGGAAAAGATTCCAAATGCACCTAGAAATGAGGTAGGGCACACTAGAAGTCCATTATGAGTGTTTGATGTTCATTTTCTTTCCATGCCTCGATTTCATAAATCGGAGCTTAGGTACGCTGCTGCTCGAAAGTTTCACACCGGCTCAGAAGGATTCCAAATGCACCTAGAAATGAGGTAGGGCACACTAGAAGTCTATTTTGGGTGTTTCACATTGAATGTCTTTCGTGCCTCGATTTCATAAAGTGGAGCTCGATACCGCTGCTCAAAGAAAGTTTCACACGCCGGAATTATTCCAAATGCATCTAGAAATGACATAGGGCACACCGAAGTCCATTTTGGGTGTTTGCATTGATTTTCTTTCCGTGCCTCGATTTCATTATGTGGAGCTCCGGCACCCGCTCTCTCGCAAAGTTTTGCACTCGCCGTAATTATTCCAATGCACCTAGAAATGACGAGGGCACACTAGAAGTCCATTATGGGTGTTTGGTTTTGATTTTCTTTCCGTGCCTCAATTTCATAAATTGGAGCTTAGGGTACGCGTCGTTCTGGAAAGTTTCACACCGGCTCGGAAAGATTCCAAATGCAACTAGAAATGTGGTAGGGCACACTAGAAATACATTATGAGAGTTTGATGTTCATTTTCTTTCCATGCCTCGATTTCATAAATTGGAGCTCTGGGTACCCGTCGTTCTGGAATGTTTCACACTTGCTCGGAATTATTCCAAATGCACCTAGAAATGACGTAGGGCACACCAGATGTCCATTATAGTTATTTGGTGTGGATTTTCTTTCCGTGTCTCGATTTCATAAATTGGAGCTTAGGGTACGTGTCGTTTTGGAAAGTTTCACACCGGCTCGGAAGGATTCCAAATGCACCTAGAAATGAGGTAGGGCACACTAGAAGTCTATTTTGGGTGTTTCGTATAGATCGTCTTTCTGTGCCTCGATTTCAGAAGTGGTGCTCTCGATCCGCTGCTCAAAGAAAGTTTCACACCTGCTCGGAATTATTCCAAATGCACCTAGAAATGATATAGGGCACACCAGAAGTCCATTTTGTGTGTTTGCATTGATTTTCTTTCCGTGCCTCGATTTCATTATGTGGAGCTCTGGGTACCGATCTCTCTCGCAAAGTTTTACACCGCCGAATTATTTCAATGCACCTAGAAATGTCGAGGGCACACTAGAAGTCCATTATGGGTGTTTGGTTTTGATTTTCTTTCCGTGCCTCGATTTCATAAATTGGAGCTTAGGGTACGCGTCGTTCTGGAAAGTTTCACACCGGCTTGGAAGTATTCCAAATGCACCTAGAAATGATGTAGGACACACTAGAAGTCCATTATGGGTGTTTGGTTTTGATTTTCTTTCCGTGCCTCGATATCATAAATTGGAGCTTAGGGTACGCGTCGTTCTGGAAAGTTTCACACCGGCTCGGAAATATTCCAAATGCAGCTAGAAATGTGGTAGGGCACACTAGAAGTCCATTATGATAGTTCGATGTTCATTTTCTTTCCATGCCTCGATTTCATAAATTGGAGCTCTGGGTACCCGTCGTTCTGGAATGTTTCACACTTGCTCGGAATTATTCCAAATGCACCTAGAAATGACGTAGGGCACATCAGAAGTCCATTATAGTTATTTGGTGTGTATTTTCTTTCCGTGGCTCGATTTCATAAATTGGTGCTTAGGGTACGTGTCGTTTTGGAAAGTTTCACACCGGCTCGGAAGGATTCCAAATGCACCTAGAAATTAGGTAGGGCACACTAGAAGTCTATTTTGGGTGTTTCAGATTGATCGCCTTTTCGTACCTCGATTTCGTAAAGTGGTGCTCGATACCGCTGCTCAAAGAAAGTTTCACACCTGCTCGGAATTATTCCAAATGCACCTAGAAATGACATAGGGCACAGCAGAAGTCCATTTTGGGTGTTTGCATTGATTTTCTTTCCGTGCCTCGATTTCATTATGTGGAGCTCTGGGCACCCGTCTCTCTGCAAAGTTTTACACCTGCTCACAATTATTCCGAATGCACCTAGAAATGACGTAGGGCACACTAGAAGTCCATTATGGGTGTTTGGTTTTGATTTTCTTTCCGTGCCTCGATTTCATAAATTGGAGTTTAGGGTACGCGTCGTTCTAGAAAGTTTCACACCGGCTCGGAAAGATTCCAAATGCAACTAGAAATGTGGTAGGGCACACTAGAAGTCCATTATCAGAGTTTGATGTTCATTTTCTTTCCATGCCTCGATTTCATAAATTGGAGCTCTGGGTACCGATGCTGCTCGAATGTTTCACACTTGCTCAGAATTATTCCAAATGCACCTAGAAATGACGTAGGGCACACCAGAAGTCCATTATAGTTATTTGGTGTGGATTTTCTTTCCGTGCCTCGATTTCATAAATTGGAGCTTAGGGTACGTGTCGTTTTGGAAAGTTTCACACCGGCTCGGAAGGATTCCAAATGCACCTAGAAATGAGGTAGGGCACAATAGAAGTCTATTTTGGGTGTTTCGTATTGATCGTCTTTCTGTGCCTCGATTTCAGTAAAGTGGTGCTCTGGATACCGCTGCTCAAAGAAAGTTTCACACTGCTCTAATTATTCCAAATGCACCTAGAAATGACATAGGCACACCGAAGTCCATTTTGGGTGTTTGCATTGATTTTCTTTTGCGTGCCTCGATTTCATTATGTGGAGCTCTCGCACCCGCCTCTCTGCAAAGTTTTACACCGCTCGTAATTATTCCAATGCACCTAGAAATGACGAGGGCACACTAGAAGTCCATTATGGGTGTTTGGTTTTGATTTTCTTTCCGTGCCTCGATTTCATAAATTGGAGCTTAGGGTACGCTGCTCGAAAGTTTCACACCGCTCGGAAAGATTCCAAATGCAACTAGAAATGTGGTAGGGCACACTAGAAGTCCATTATGAGAGTTTGATGTTCATTTTCTTTCCATGCCTCGATTTCATAAATTGGAGCTCGAGTATACCGCTGCTCGAATGTTTCACACTTGCTCTAATTATTCCAAATGCACCTAGAAATGACGAGGGCACACCGAAGTCCATTATAGTTATTTGGTGTGGATTTTCTTTCCGTGCCTCGATTTCATAAATTGGAGCTTAGGTACGTGTCGCTTTGGAAAGTTTCACACCGCTCGGAAGGATTCCAAATGCACCTAGAAATGTGGTAGGGCACACTAGAAGTCTATTTTGGGTGTTTCAGATTGATCGCCTTTTCGTGCCTCGATTTCGTAAAGTGGTGCTCGATACCGCTGCTCAAAGAATGTTTCACACCGCTCGAATTATTCCAAATGCACCTAGAAATGACATAGGGCACACCGAAGTCCATTTTGGGTGTTTGCATTGATTTTCTTTCCGTGCCTCGATTTCATTATGTGGAGCTCTGGGTACCCGTCTCTCGCAAAGTTTTACACCGCCGTAATTATTTCAATGCACCTAGAAATGACGAGGGCACACTAGAAGTCCATTATGGGTGTTTGGTTTGATTTTCTTTCCGTGCCTCGATTTCATAAATTGGAGCTCGAGTACGCTGGCTGCTCGAAAGTTTCACACCGGCTCGGAAAGATTCCAAATGCACATAGAAATGAGGTAGGGCACACTAGAAGTCCATTATGAGAGTTTGATGTTCATTTTCTTTCCATGCCTCGATTTCATAAATTGGAGCTTAGGGTACGCTGCTGCTCGAAAGTTTCACACCGCTCGAAGTAAAGTGGAGCTCAGATACCGCTGCTCAAAGAAAGTTTCACACGCTTTGGGGAATTATTCCAAATCGATTACGCTCTCGCAAAGTTTTACACCTACTAAGAATTATTCCAAATGGCCCTAGAAATGACGTAGGGCACACTAGATGTCAATTATGGGTCTTTGGTTTTGATTTTCTTTCCGTGCGTCGATTTCACAAATTGGAGCTCAGGGTATGCGTCGTTCTGGAAAGTTTCACACCGGCTCGGAAAGATTCCAAATGCACCAAGAAATAAGGTAGGACACACTAGAAGTCCGTTATGGGAGTTTGATGTTCATTTTCTTTCCATACCTCGATTTCATACAGTGGAGCTCTGGGTACCCGTCGTTCTGGAATGTTTCACACTTGCTCGGAATTATTCCAAATACACCTAGAATTGATGTAGGGCACACCAGAAGTCCATTATAGTTATTTGGTGTGGATTGTCTTTCTGTGTCTCGATATCATAAAGTGGAGCTCTGCATACCGTCGTTCAGCAAAGTTTCACACCTACTCGTAATTATTCCAAATGCACCTAGAAATGACATCGGGCACACCAGAAGTCCATTTTGGGTGTTTGCATTGATTTTCTTTCCGTGCCTCGATTTCATAATGTGGAGCTCCGGGTACCCGTCGCTCTGCAAAGTTTTACATCTGCTCAGAATTATTCGAAATGCACCTAGAAATGACGTAGGGCACACTAGAAGTCCATTATGGGTGTTTGGTTTTAATTTTCTTTCCGTGCCTCGATTTCGTAAATTGGAGCTTAGGGTACGCGTCGTTCTAGAAAGTTTCACACCAGCTCGGAAAGATTCCAAATGCACCTAGAAATGAGGTAGGACACACTAGAAGTCCATTATGGGAGTTTGATGTTCATTTTCTTTCCATGCCACGATTTCATAAATTGGAGCTCTAGATAACCGTCGTTCTGGAATGTTTCACACTTGCTCGGAATTATTCCAAATGCACCTAGAAATGACGTAGGTCACACCAGAAGTCCATTATAGTTATTTGGTGTGGATATTCTTTCCGTGCCTCGATTTC
The DNA here is from genome assembly GCA_036346405.1 of Phyllostachys edulis. NCBI lineage: Eukaryota > Viridiplantae > Streptophyta > Magnoliopsida > Poales > Poaceae > Phyllostachys > Phyllostachys edulis. The sequence goes on from JAYEVD010000188.1 coordinate 66,056, forward strand.
ATAAATTGGAGCTTAGGGTACGCGCTGCTCGAAAGTTCCACACCGCCGGAAGGATTCCAAATGCACCTAGAAATGAGGTAGGGACACTAGAAGTCTATTTTGGGTATTTCAGATTGATTGTCTTTTCGTGCTACGATTTCAGTAAAGTGGAGCTCTCCATACCGCTGCTCAAAGAAAGTTTCACACCGCCGAATTATTCCAAATGCAGTCGCTCTGCAAAGTTTTACACCTACTAAGAATTATTCCAAATGGCCCTAGAAATGACGTAGGGCACACTAGATGTCCATTATGGGTCTTGGGTTTTGATTTTCTTTCCGTGCCTCGATTTCACAAATTGGACCTCAGGGTATGCGTCGTTCTGGAAAGTTTCACACCGGCTCGGAAAGATTCCAAATGCACCTAGAAATAAGGTAGGGCACACTAGAAGTCCGTTATGGGAGTTTGATGTTCATTCTCTTTCCATACCTCGATTTCACACAGTGGAGCTCTGGGTACCCGTCGTTCTGGAATGTTTCACACTTGCTCGGAATTATTCCAAATACACCTAGAATTGATGTAGGGCACACCAGAAGTCCATTATAGTTATTTGGTGTGGATTGTCTTTCTGTGTCTCGATATCATAAAGTGGAGCTCTGCATACCGTCGTTCAGCAAAGTTTCACACCTACTCGTAATTATTCCAAATGCACCTAGAAATGACATCGGGCACACCAGAAGTCCATTTTGGTTGTTTGCATTGATTTTCTTTCCGTGCCACGATTTCATAATGTGGAGCTCCGGGTACCCGTCGCCCTGCAAAGTTTTACATCTGCTCAGAATTATTCGAAATGCACTTAGAAATGACGTAGGGCACACTAGAAGTCCATTATGGGTGTTTCGTTTTAATTTTCTTTCCGTGCCTCGATTTCCCAAATTGGAGCTCAGGGTACACGTCGTTCTGGAAAGTTTCACACCGGCTCGGAAATATTCCAAATGCACCTAGAAATGACGTAGGGCACACCAGAAGTCCATTATAGTTATTTGGTGTGGATTTTCTTTCCGTGCCTCGATTTCATAAATTGGAGCTTAGGGTACGCGTCGTTTTGGAAAGTTTCACACCGGCTCGGATGTATTCCAAATGCACCTAGAAATAAGGTAGGGCACACTAGAAGTCTATTTTGCGTGTTTCGTATTGATTGTCTTTCTGTGCCTCGATTTCATAAAGTGGAGCTCGATACCGCTGCTCAAAGAAAGTTTCACACCGCCGTAATTATTCTAAATGCATCTAGAAATGACATACGGCAGACCAGAAGTCCATTTTGGGTGTTTGCGTTGATTTTCTTTCCGTCCCTCGATTTCATTATGTGGAGCTCCGGGTATCCGTCGCTCTACAAAGTTTTACACCTGCTTAGAATTAATCCGAATGCACCTAGAAATGACGTAGGGCACACTAGAAGTCCATTATGGGTGTTTGGTTTTCATTTTCTTTCCGTGCCTCGATTTCATAAATTAGAGTTTAGGGTACACGTCGTTCTGGAAAGTTTCACACCGGCTCGGAAAGATTCCAAATGCAACTAGAAATGTGGTAGTTCACACTATATGTCCGTTATGGGAGTTTGATGTTCATTTTCTTTTCATGTCTCGATTTCATACAGTGGAGCTCTGGGTACCCGTCGTTCTGGATTGTTTCACAGTTGCTCGGAATTATTCCAAATGCACCTAGAAATGAGGTAGGGCACACTAGAAGTCCATTATAGTTATTTGGTGTTGATTTTCTCTCCGTGCCTCGATTTCATAAATTGGAGCTTAGGGTACGTGTCGTTCTGGAAAGTTTCACACCGGCTCGGAAAGATTCCAAATGCACCTTGAAAGGAGGTAGGGCACACTAGAAGTCTATTTTGGGTGTTTCGTATTGATCATCTTTCTGTACCTAGATTACGTCAAGTGGTGCTCTGGATACCGTCGTTCAGCAAAGTTTCAGACCTGCTCGGAATTATTCCAAATGCACCTAGAAAATTACATAGGGCACACGAGAAGTCCATTTTGGGTGTTTGTATTGATTTTCTTTCCGTTCCTCGATTTCATAATGTGGAGCTCCGGGTACCCGTCGCTCTGCAAAGTTTTACACCTACTCAGAAATATTCCAAATGCACCTAGAAATGACGTAGGGCACACTGGACGTCCAGTGTGGGAGTTTGGTTTCGATTTTTTTTTCCGTAGCTCGATTTCAAAAATTGGAGCTCAGGGTATGCGTCGTTCTGGAAAGTTTCACACCGGCTCAGAAAGATTGCAAATGCACCTAGAAATGAGGTAGGGCACACTAGAAGTCCTTCATGGGAGTTTGATGTTCATTTTCTTTCCATGCCTCGATTTCATACAATGGAGCTCTGGGTACCCGTCGTTCTGGAACGTTTCACAGTTGCAAGGAATTATACCAAATGCACCTAGAAATGACGTAGGGCACACCAGAAGTCCATTATAGTTATTTGGTGTGGATTTTCTTTCCGTGCCTCGATTTCATAAATTGGAGCTTAGCGACGCTGGCTGCTCGAAAGTTTCACACCGCTCGGAAGGATTCCAAATGCACCTAGAAATAAGGTAGGGCACACTAGAAGTCTATTTTGGGTGTTTCTATTGATTGTCTTTCGCGTGCCTCGATTTCATAAAGTGGAGCTCGATACCGCTGCTCAAAGAAAGTTTCACACCGCTCGAATTATTCCAAATGCCACTAGAAATGACATAGGGCACACCGAAGTCAATTTTGGGTGTTTGTATTGATTTTCTTTCAGTGCATCGATTTCATAATGTGGAGCTCGGGCACCGCCGCTCGCAAAGATTTACACCGCCGTAATTATTCCAAATGCACCTAGAAATGACATAGGGCACACTAGAAGTCCACTATGGGTGTTTCGTTTCGATTTTCTTTACGTGCCTTGATTTCATAAATTAGAGCTCAGGGTACGCGTCGTTCTGGAAAGTTTCACACCAGCTCGGAAGGATTCCAAATGCACCTAGCAATGAGGTAGGGCACACTAGAAGTCTTTTTGGGTGTTTCGTATTGATTGTCTTTCTGTACGTCGATTTCGTATAGTGGACCTTTGAATACCGTCGTTCACCAAAGTTTCACACCTGCTCGAAATTATTCCAAATGCACCTAGAAATGACATAGGGCACACCAGAAGTCCATTTTGGGTGTTTGCATTGATTTTCTTTCCGTACCTCGATTTCATAATGTGGAGCTCCGCACCGCCGCTCTACAAAGTTTTACACCGCCGTAATTATTCCAAATGCACCTAGAAATGATGTAGGGCACACTAGAAGTCCATTATGGGTGTTTGGATTTGATTTTCTTTCCGTGCCTCGATTTCATTAATTGGAGCTCAGGGTACGCGTCGTTCTAGAAAGTTCTATACCGGCTCGGAAAGATTCCAAATGCACCTACAAATGAGGTAGGGCACACCAGAAGTCCATTATATGTATTTGGTGTGGATTTTCTTTCCGTGCCACGATTTCATAAATTGGACCTTAGGGTACGCGTAGTTCTGGAAAGTTTCACACCGGCTCGGAATTATTCCAAATGCACGTAGAAATAAGGTAGGGCACACTAGAAGTCCATTATGGGTGTTTGGTTTTGATTTTTCTTTTCGTGCCTCGATTTCATAAATTGGAGCTCAGGGTACGCGTCGTTCTGGAAAGTTTCACACCGGCTCGGAAAGATTCCAAATGCACCAACGAATGAGGTACGGCACACTAGAAGTCCATTATGGGAGTTTGATGTTCATTTTCTTTCCATGCCTCGATTTCATAAAGTGGAGCTCTGGGTACCCGTCGTTCTGGAGTGTTTCACACTTGCTCGGAATTATTCCAAATGTACCTAGAAATGACATAGGGCACACCAGAAGTCCATTTTGGGTGTTTGCAATGATTTTCTGGAGCTGCATGCCATGTTCGCACACAACAATCTACGTGGGGGTGCGCAAGCTGATGATGCGAGTGTGCATGGTCCTCCGGCCGTTCTGCACAGTGAGACCGAGGACGAGCGTGCTATTAGCGTGGACGCGGAGCGACGACAGCGTCAGGCATGTCGCCTGGCGGTGCCGCCACACAGTGGAGTGCCACCCGCGGTACATCCTCAGGCACAGGGGCGTGGCCGCGGCAACGATGGGCACCACGGGGCCCAGGGTGGGGCCGCACCATTGGGTGCCCAAGGAGGTGTGCACGGTGCACCTCGTAGCTGGGCTGATGAGGTCGAGCTCTGGGGAAATGACAACTTCCCCGTCGACGACTACAACGACCGACATCCCCACCACCGCAACAACATGCATCACCGTCGACACGACAACACCGAGGATTTTGTCGCTAAGCCCAAATTTAATCTTCCTATATTTTCAGGTGGTACAGATGTGGAAGAATACCTTGGGAGCAAAAAGTTGATAAGCTGTTTCAGATGAATTCCAATGAGAAAAAGCTCTTACTTGCATCCAATGGCTTGGATGATTATGCCACACATTGGTGGGAGCAGTTTGTTCGTAAGCGCATGGAGCGTCATGAGTTGCCGATTGTCATTTGGGAGTAGATGAAGCAGCATTTGCGGGCACGTTTTGTACCTCACCACTACAAGTGTTCACTATTTGAGAAGTTAACCAGGCTGTGACAAGATATGAAATCTATTGTTGAATATCATAAGGACATGGAGACTATCATGATACATGCAGATGACCGCGAGAATGAAGAGTAGACAATTGCGAGATTTCTAGCTAGCATGAATTATGCTGTCAAGCGCATTGTCAATCACCATCCCTACAATGATATGATCGAGTTGTTGCACCAAGCACGCGAAGCCGAGCACCAAGTAATTGAAGATGCACGGTTCGCTGCCGTTCACGTTCTTTAGCCAGTCCGGGACAACCATATACCAAGAGCTAGCCAAACAAGAGCACTCTGGCCGGGAGCAATTCGGCGATTCGTAGTTCTCGCAAGTCAGAAGCCAGAGAGTACATCAACACCGGTGCGCTAACCTGCGACGCTCGCTGCTAGTGCAGCCTCTTCTATGGGGTCGACCGGACGTTCACGTGATATCATTTGCCACAAGTGCAAGGGTGTTGGCCATTTTTAGAGGGACTGCCCGAATGTCAGAACTATGCACAGAGAAAGGTGATTATGTCTCGACTAGTGATGACGAGTCGTCTGATGCACAACCAGTCTTGCACACTGATGACATAGAAAAATGTGAGTGTGATCCAGAGTTTCCTAACACTGAGTAGTATTCCATTGTTTGCACACCCAGGGTGCTTAGTGTGATGCCATCGCCGTCCCTCAAACAGCGGTGCAATTTGTTTCAGACTCGGGAAAAGCTTGATAAGGGTAAGGTGTGCAAAGTGATTATTGATGGCGGGAGTTGTCACAAGTTGGCCAGCAAGGACATGTGTCATAAGTTGGGGTTGAAGTATTTGGCGCATCCACGTCCTTATCATGTGCAATGGTTGAGCGACAAAGAGGAAGTGAAGGTGAACTATATGGTGCGTGTGACGTTTTCTATTGGAATTACACTGATACTATGGATTGCGATGTCGTGCCTATGACGGTGTGTCACTTACTCTTGGGACGGCCATGGCTATATGTCCGTTCCGCTGTTCACGACGGGCGTACAAATCGCTATACATTTCGATGGAACAATATGGATGTCACCTTGAATCCGCTTACACCGCAACAGATTGTGAATTCTTCAATGCAGAAAATTGAGATGCACGTTGAGAGTGCGAAAGAGCGAGAGAACCATCTGAGTGGTAACAAGCAACGTGAGGGAGAGAAGAATTTGGTCATGTTAGCCACCAAATCAGAGATGCGAGGATCCCAATTTGGTGCACTTTGTACTGCTGTACAAAGACACATTGCTTTCGACTAACGACTTCACTTTTCTTCCTAGCGGTGTTATTTGTGTTTTGCAGGAATTCATTGACGTCTTTCCGGAGGAGGTACCAGCTGGGCTACCACCAATTCGCGGGATCGAACATAAGATCGACTTGATCCCAGGCGCGTCGCTGCCAAACCGACCACCGAACCGCACCAACCCCGAGGAAACAATGGAAATTCGTAAAGCAGTACAAGAGCTTCTCCAAAGGGTACGTAAGTGAAAGCTTAAGCCCTTGTGCTGTTCCTGTTATTTTAGTTCCTAAGAAAGATGGTTCATGGCGTATGTGCGTTGATTATTGAGCGATTAATAATATCACTATTCGATATCATCATCCTATACCTCGCTTAGATGATATGCTAGACGAATTGAGTGGTGCTGTTCTTTTGCGTAGTGGTTACCATCAAATTTGGATGCATGAAGGAGATGAGTGGAAAACAGCCTTAAAATGAAATTTGGTTTGTATGAGTGGTTTGTCATGCCATTTGGTTTAACTAATGCACCTAGTACATTCATGCGCTTAATGAATCATGTTTTAAGGCATTTGGTTGGTAAATTTGTGGTTGTGTACTTTGATGATATTCTTATTTACAGTCGCACTGAATCTGAACACATAGACCATGTTAGACAACTTCTACAAGTTTTGCGTGATTCTAGGTTGTTTGGTAACTTAGAGAAGTGCACTTTTTGCAAAGATTGTGTCATATTTTTGGGCTACGTTGTTTCTGCGCAAGGAGTTGAAGTAGATGAGTCTAAAATTGAAGCGATTAAACAATGGCCAACTCTTGTGAACGTAAGTCAGATTAGGAGCTTTCATGGTCTTGCTGGTTTTTATCAGCACTTTGTGAAGGATTTTAGCACTATCGCACTAACAAATTATGCGTTCCAGAATCCTCTGTGCGTTTGCTATTATTGCAGGAATCACATGCAGGTGGATTGATGGGACATTTTGGATGTGAGAAGACGTTGTCTATGCTGAGCGATCACTTTTATTGGCCTAAGATGAGGCAAGACGTGGAGAGGTATGTGCAGCGATGTATTACATGCCACAAAGTGAAATGAAAGTTGAATCCACACGGTTTGTATACCCCTCTACCTGTTCCTAATGCACCATAAGAGAATATTAGTACCTGTCGTTCTGGAAAGTTTCTCACCTACTCGGAATTGTTCCAAATGCTCCTAGAAATGACGTAGGGCACACTACGTGTTATTTTGGAAAGTTTCACACCGGCTCCGAAGAATTCTTAATGCACCTAGAAATGACGAATGGAACACCAGAAGTCCATTATGGGAGTTTGGTATTGATTTTCTTTCCGTGCCGCCATTTCATAAAGTGGAGCTTAGGGTACGTGTCGTTCTGGAAACTTTCATACCTGCTCGGAATTATTCTAATTGCACCTAGAAATGACGTAGGCACACTAGAAGTCCATTATGGGTGTTTGAATTAATTTTCTTTTGGTGCCTCGATTTCATAAAGTGGATCTCATAGTGCAGCGTCATTTTGCAAAGTTAAACCTTTGGCTTCTAATTATTCCCAATGCACCTAGAAATGATGTCAGGCACACTAGATGTCTATTATGGGTGTTTGGTACGGATTTTCTTTCAGTGCCTCGATTTCATAAAGTAGAGCTCAAGGTACCCGTCATTCTACAAAGTTTCACACCTTTTCAGAATTATTCCAAATGCACCTAGAAATGATGTAGGGCACACCAGAAGTCCAATATGGTTGTTTGGTATTGATTTTCTTTCCGTGCCTCGTTTTCATAAAGTGGAGCTCAGGGTACCCGTCGTTCTGTAATGTTTCACACCTGCTTGGAATTATTCTCAAAACCACCTAGAAATGACGTAGAGCACACTAAAAGTCCATTATGGGTGTTTCGTGTTGATATTCTATCTGTGCCTCGATTTCATAAAGTGGAGCTCAGGGTAAGCGTCGTTCTGCAAAGTTTCACAACGGCTCGGAAGGATTTCAAAAACACCTAGAAATGATGTAGGGCACACCGGCAGTCCATTATGGTTTTTTGTATTGATTTTCTTTCCGTGCCTCGATTTCATAAAATGGAGCTCTGGGTACCCGTCGTTCTAGAAAGTTTGGCACCTGCTCGGAATTTTTCCAAATACAGCTAGAAATGACGTTGGGCACTCTAGAAGTCCATTTGGGGTGTCTGTATTGATTTTCTTTCCATTCCTCGTTTTCATGAAGTGGAGTTCACGGTACGCGTCGTTCTGGAAAGTTTGACACCTACTCGGAAACATTCCAAATGCTCCTAGAAATTACGTCGGACGCGCTAGAAGTCCGTCATGGGTGTTTGGTACTAATTTTCTTCCTGTGCCGCGATTTCATAAAGTGGAGCTCGAGTGCAGCGTGGCTGCTCGCAAAGTTTCACATCTGCTCAGAGTTATTCCAAATGGACCTAGAATTGACCTAGGGCACACTAGAAGTCCATTATGGGTGTTTGGTATTGATTTTCTATCCGTGCCTCGATTTCATAAAGGGGAGCTCAGGGTACCCGTTGTTCTGCAAAGTTTCACACCTGCTCGGAATTATTCCAAACGCACCTAGAAATGACGTAGGGCACACTAGAAGTCCACTATGGGTGTGTGGTATTGATTTTCTTTACGTGCCTCTATATCAAAAAGTGGAGCTCAGGGTACGCATCGTTATGGAAAGTTTCACACCGGTTCGGAAGGATTTCAAATACACCTAGAAATGACGTAGGGCACACCAGAAGTCCATTATGGGCGTTTGGTATTGATTTTCTTTCCGTGCCACAATTTCATAAAGAGGAGCTTACGGTACGCGTCGTTTTTGAAAGTTTCACTCTGGCACAGAAGGATTCCAAATGCACTTAGAAATTAGGTAGGGCGCACTAGAAGTCCGTTATGGGTGTTTGGTATTGATTGTCCTTTCGTGCCTCGATTTCATAAAGTGGAGCTCTGCATACCCATCATTTTGGAAAGTTTTACACCTTCTCAGAATTATTCTAAATGCACCTAGAAATGACATAAGGCTAATGAGAAGTCCATTTTGGGTGTTCATATTGATTTTTTCCATGCCTCGATTTCATAAAGTGGAGCTTAGGGTACCCGTCGTTCTGGAAAGTTTGACACCTGCTCGGAATTATTCCAAATGCACCTAGAAATGACATAGCGCATACTAGAAGTCCATTATGGGTGTACGGTGTTGATTACCATTCCGTGCCTCGATTTCGGCACTCCGCATGTATGATTCCAAATGCACTTAGAAATTAGGTAGGGCGACTAGAAGTCCATTGCAGGTGTTTGGTATTGATTGTCCTTCGCGCCTCAATTTCATAAAGTGGAGCTCAGATACCCATCGCTTTTGGAAAGTTTCACACCTTCTAATTATTCTAAATGCACCTAGAAATGACATAAGGCTAATGAGAAGTCCATTTTGGGTGTTTGTATTGATTTTTTTTCCATGCCTCGATTTCATAAAGTGGAGCTTTAGGGTACCTGGCTGCTCGAAAGTTTGACACCGCTTAATTATTCCCAAATGCACCTAGAAATGACATAGCGCATATACTAGAAGTCCATTATGGTCGATGTGTTGATTACCATTCCGCGTCTCGATTTCATAAAGTGGTGCCTGTAACGCCGCTCGAAAGTTTCACACCGCTCGGAAAGATTCCAAATGCACTAAGAAATGAGGTAGGGCACACTAAAGTCCATTATGGGAGTTTGATATTCATTTTCCATGCCTCGATTTTATAAAGGAGCTCGTTCGCTGCTCGAATGTTTCACACTTGCTTGAATTATTTCAAATACACCTATGAATGACGAGGCACACCATAGGTCCATTATAGTTATTTGTTTGATTTTCTTTCCGCGGCCTCGATTTCATAAATTGGAGCTTAGGGTATGCTGGTCGCTCTACGAAAGTTTCAACCTTACTATGTGCTTCCAAATGCACCTAGAAATGAGTTGGGGCACACTAGAAGTCTATTTTGGGTGTTTCGTTTTGATTTTCTTTCCAGGCCTCGATTTCATCAAGTGGAGCCTGGATACCAGCGTGCTCGAAAGTTTCTGCCGCTACTGAATTATTCCAAATGCACCTAGAAATGATATAGGGCACACTAGAAAAGTCCATTTTGTTGTTTGATATTGATTTTTCTTTTCAAGTCTCGATTTCATAACGTGGGCCTCACGTAGTGCACGTCGCTGCAGAAAAGTTTTACACATGCTCGGAAGGATTCCAAATGCACTTAGAAAATGACGTAAGGCACACTAGAAGTCTGTTATGCATGTTTGGTTTTGAGTTTCTTTCTTCCGTGCCTCGATTTCATAAATTGAGCTCCGGTACCATTGCTCGAAAGTTTCACAAGCTCTAAGCATTCCAAATGCACTTTTATAAGAAGTAGGGCAACACTAGAAATCCATTATAGGAGTTTGATGTTCATTTTCTTCCACGTATAAATTTCAAATATAAAGGAGCTCTTGGGTAGAATGGCTGCCTCAATGTTTAACACTTGCTCTAATTATTCCAAATGCACCTACCTAAATGATGTAGGGCACCACCAAGTCCACATATGGTTATTGGTGTGGATTACTATTTTAGTGCCTGGAATTTCGCCAATGTTGAGTTTTGAGTGGCACGTAAACGCTCGAAAAGTTTCACACCTGCCCTGAAGGGATTACAAATGCACCTAGAAATGAGGTAGGGCACACTAGAAGTCTATTTTGGGTGTTTTTGCATTTGATTCTTTGATTGCCTCGATTTCATAAATTGGAGCTCGAGAATGCCCGTCGTCATGAAGGAAGTTTTACTGCTCGGAAATTACTGTAGTCCCAAAATGATGTAGGCACACTAGAACCATTATGGGTGTTTGGTTTTAATTTTCTTTCCGTGCCTCGATTTCTGGGGTTGTTAGACTCAGGTACAGCGTTGCTACGGAAGTTTCACACTCTCGGAAAGGTTCCAAATGCACCTAGAAATGAGGTAGAAGCATACTAGAAGTCCATTATGGGAGTTTGATGCTCATTTTTCTTTCCAAACCTCAATTTCATAAAGTTGAGCTTAGGGTACGCGGCTGCTCGAAAGTTACACACCTACTTAAGGATTATTCAAATACACCTACCGAAATGAGGTAGGTCACACTAGAAGTCTATTATGGGTGTTTGCGTGATTGCCTTTCCGTGCCTCGGCCTCATAAAGTGGTGCTCAGAGGATCCGCGTCGCTCAGAAAGTTTCACATTTGCTCTGGAATTGGTCCAAATGCACATAGAAATGACATAGGAGCACACTAGAGTCCATTTTGGTTGTTTGATGCTTTTTTTTTTTTTCCAAACCTACGATTTCACATAATGTGGAGCTCTCTTTGGTGCAAATCGCCACTCCGCAAAGTTTTACACTCTTTGGCTCATTATTCCAAATGCACCTAGAAATGAATTGGGTCACTAGAAGTCCATTATGAGTGTTGGTTTTGATTTTCTTTCCGCGGGCACGATTTCATAAATTGAGCTCTGTGGTACGCCTGCTCGAAAATTTCACACTCGCTCTAAAGATTCCAAATGCACCTAGAAATGACGAGGCACACTAGAAGTCCATTATGGGAGTTTGATGTTCATTTTCTTTTCGATGCGCCGATTTCATAATTGGAGCTCGGTACTGCTGTTTCGAATGTTTCACACTTGCTTCGAATTATTTCAAATGCACCTACAAATGACGTGAGGGCACACCAGATGTCCATTATGGTTATTTGTGTGGATTTTTCTATCGTGCCTCGATTTCATAATGTTGAGCTTAGGGTATTGGTCTGCCTCGCAAAGTTTCACACCTGCTGGAATTATTTGAAATGCACCTAGAAATGAGGAAAGGCACACTAGAAGTCTATTTTGGTGTTTCAGATTGATTGTCTTTCTGCCTCGATTTCAGAAGGTGGAGCTCGATACTGGCCGTTTTCGAAAGTTTCACACCGCTTTAATTATTCCAAAATCACCTAGAAATGACATAGGGCACAATGAAGTCCATTTTGGTGTTTGCATTGATTTCCCGTGCCTCGATTTCATATGTGGAGCTCCGGTACTGGGGCCGCTCGAAAGTTTACACACCTTCTCGAAATTATTCCAAATACACCTAGAAATGACGAAAGGCACTAGAAGTTCATTATGGGTGTTTGGTTTCATTTTACTCTTCAGGTGCCTCGATTTCATAAATTGGAGCTCGGGGTACGCATGGTTCGACAGTTTCACAATCGGCTGGAAAGATTCCAAATGCACCTAGAAATGAGGTAGGCACACTAGAAGTCCATTATGGGAGTTTGGTGTGATTTTCTTTCCATGCCTCGATTTCATAAATTGGAGCTCAGGTACTGCTAAGATTGCTCGAAAGTTTCATCCGCTCGAAGGTTTCCAAATGCACCTAGAAATGAGGGAGGCACAATTAGAAGTCTATTTTGGGTGTTTTCAGATTGATTGTCTTTTTGTACCTCGATTTCAGAAGTGGAGCTCGGATACCTGCTCGTTAAATAAAGTTTCACATCCGCTCGGAATTATTTCCAATACACCTAGAATGACATAGGAGCACAATTAAGTCCATTTTGGGTGTTTGCATCGATTTTCTTTCGTACTCGATTTCATAATGTGGAGCTCACGGTGCAATTCGCCACCGCAAAGGATTTACACCTACTGTAATTATTCCAAATGCACCTAGAGATGACGGTAGCATACCTAGAAGTCCATTATAGATTGTTTGGTTTTGATTTTCTTTCGCGGGTTTCGATTTATAAATTAGAACTTTCGTGTGCAGCGGCGTGCTCGGAAAGTTTCCACACCGCCTCTGAAAGATTCCAAATGCACCTAGAAATGAGGTAGAGCACACTAGAAGTCCATTACGGGAGTTTGATGTTCATTTTCTTTCCATGCCTCGATTTCATACAAAGAGAGCTAAGGGGCAATTCATTACTCGAATGTTTCACACTTGCTCGAATTATTCCAAATGCACCTAGAAATGACGAGGGGCACACTCGTGAAGTCCATTATGGGTGTTGAGTTTTGATTTTCTTCCAGTACCTCGATTTCACATAAATTGGAGCTCAAGTGCAGCGTGAATTAAGAAAGTTCACACACCATTCTAAGGATTCCAAATGCACCTACAAATGAGGTAGGTTACTAGAAGTCTATTTTGGGTGTTTCTGATTGATTGTCTTCTGTTGCAGGCTTTTTCAGAAAGCTTGGAGCTCTCGATACTGATCGTTATTCAAAAGTTTCACACCTGCCAAATTATTCCAAATGCACTAAAGAAATGACATAGGGCAACCGTAAATCCATTTTTGGTGTTTGAGATTCATTTCTTTTCATGCCTCGATTTCATAATGTGGAGTACTCTGGCACTCGTACATTTCTGCAACAGCTTAGGAGTATTTTAAATGCACCTAGAAATGACGTGGTTAACACTAGAAGTTCATTATTGGTGTTTGGTTTCGATTTTCTTCCGTGCCTCGCATTTCATAAATTGGAGCTCAGTGGTGCAGCGCTGCTTCTGCAAAATTTCTGCATTCGGCCGAAGATTCCAAATGAACTAGAAATGAGGTAGGGCACACTAGAAGTCCATTATGGGAGTTTGATATTCATTTTCTTTGCATGCCTCGATTTCATAAAGTGGAGCTCTGGGCACCTGCCATTTATCTGAATGTTTCACTTGGCTAGATTCTTCCAAATGCACCTAGAAATGACGAGAGGGCACAATTAAGTCCATTATAGTTAATTGGTGTTGATTTTCTTCCGCGCTCCTCGATTTCATAAATTGGAGCTTAGGGTACATGTCGCTCGAAAGAAATTTCACATCGCTTGAAGGATTCCAAATACACCTAGAAATGAGGTGAGGGCACACTAGAAGTCTAGTTTTGGTGTTTCAGATTGATTGTCTTTACGTGCCTCGATTTACGTAAAGTGGTGCTCTCGGATAAATTAAATTCAAAGAAAGATTCACATATGCTCAATTATTCCAAATGCATCTAGAAATGACATAGGGCACAATTTAACTCCATTTTGGTTGTTTGCGTTGATTTTCTTCCGCGCCTCTATTTCATTATTATGGAGCTCCTGCACTGCGTGGATGCGCAAAGTTTTACACCGTTCAGAATTATTCCTAATGCACCTACAAATGAGAGTAAAGCACACTAGAAGTCCATTATGGGTGTATGGTTTTGATTTTCATTCCGTCTCGATTTCGTAAAATTGAGCTCGTGGCACGCTATTGCTACGAAAAGTTTCACTTGCTCGCCCTGGCGATTCCAAATGCACTTAGAAATGGACCGTGGGCACACTAGAGGTCTTCTTTTGAGGTGTTTGGTGATGATTGTCTTTTCTGTGCCCCTCGATTTCAATAAGTGGTGCTCTCGATACCGGCTGCTCAAAGAAAGTTTCACACTGCCGGATTGTTCCAAATGCATCTAGAAATGACATAGGCAGCACAATTGTGGACTCCATTTTAGTGTGTTTGCATTGATTTTCTTTCCAGGTGCCTCGATTTCTTATTCTCGGCGGAGCTCCGCACAATGTTCAACTTCGCAGTTTTAAACCCCGTCAAATTATTCCAAACGCACCCAGAAATATTATAGGGCACACTAGAAGTCCATTGGGTGTTTGGTTTTGATTTTCTTTCCAGTGCCTCGATTTCATACATGGAGCTCGGTGCGCGTCGTGCAGGTTTACGGCTCGGAAAGATTCCAAATGCACCTAGAATGATGAGGTAGGGCACACTAGAAGTCTATTTTGGGTGTTTCATGATGTTTGTCTTTCCATGGTTTAATTTCATAAAGTGGAGCTCTGATACCAGCGTCGTTTTTCAAAGTTTACACATCACGGGAATTATTCCAAATGCCTAGAGAAATGAGTAGGAGCACACTAGAAGTCCATTATGGGGGTTTGATGTTCTTTCTCTCCTCGATTTCGCAAATTGGAGCTTATAGTGCACCATTAGATTTGAGAGGTTTCACAAGCTTGGAAGGATTGAAACACCTAAAATGAGGTAGGGCACTACCGTAAGTCTATTTTGGGTGTTCGCATTGATTGTCTTCACATGCCTCGATTTCATTATGTGGAGCTCTGTGGCACAGGTGGTTGACGAAAGTATTTCCACTCTGAATTATTTTAAATGCACCTAGAAATGACATAGAGGGCACACTACAAGTCCATTATGGGTGTTTGTTTTGATTGTCTTTCCGTGCCTCGATTTTTTGTAAA
>JAYEVD010000455.1:0-59848 GCA_036346405.1 Phyllostachys edulis
CAATGGGACGTAAAAATGGCTCAAATGTGTACATCCGCTTACTATCGGTGTTTAGTTAGCGTTAGTTTTTCTTGAAGCGGCTATATGTGACTGACAAATACCTACTCTTATATCTAATATAACTCTCGATTTCCACTCACTAACACACCATTACCGCCCGTGCCATGTGGCACGGGTTAACTTCTAGTGTTTACTAAAGTTGGGGGAAACGGTGGCCTCCACTGCCCTCTACGTCACTCCCAAAAAAACAGCCCTCTGTCTTGGGCTCACTTCTCCTCTGATGATTTCCCCCGCTTACTGTGATTTCGGTTTTTTTGGTGAATTGCTGTGTACGCACTGCGGGTGGGGCCATGAGAATCGACGGATTTGTATCTTGAATTTTATCCGCGATCAGATCTGGGCCGCCGAAATTGGATTGCAGAAACTATCCGCGGTTCAGGTCCGCGTTGGTGGCCTACGTGGCACGGGGAGGGCGAGCTTTGTCGCTTACATATGGGGCCCGGTCAACTCCACCAGTTCCGTCGCTGCAGGTGGGACCGTGCTAGGGTTTTTACTTTTTAGAGGAGGAGGGTCGCGGCGGCGGCGGCGGCGGCCAAAACCAAAACGTCGCTGCTTGGAGCGCATGTGATTGTAATTTGGTTCTGCCCATTGTGTTCTGCAGATGTTGTGGAGGGGTTCAGTGTGTTCAAGGGATTGGAAGCGAAAAAAGCCGTGGACGATTCTGCGATGGTGGAGGCGGGAAAGGATGAGGACGAGGAGGCTGTGAGACGGCGGAAGGAAGCCGAGAGGGAAATCGAGGTGATGGCGTTCTGCAATGCACTGACACTCGTAATCATGGTTCATTGTTTTTTTGTTGTTTCGTAACCATGTGCGTTGAGCTGAAATCGTAATCGCGATGCGTTGTTTTGCAAAAAAGTTTGCATATCTTAGAATTTGATGAGGAAAATTTGGAGTTTTGTTGTGGTTCCCTCAACATCCTGCTTGGATTGAAAATGGTGGTACAGCTTGGCGTTTACATGTGTTATATTTGCAATCACAACCTCTCAATGGTCGGAATTTGATCTTTTGGATTGGTTCCAGAGAGCTGCCATTCTTCGGAAGAGATTTGATATCCACATTTCGGGGCAAAATGTTCCAGCGCCACTTGAGAGTTTTGAAGAACTGGTTTCAAGGTAATTTTGAATCATTCAAGAGTCCAGATATACTAAATTACTTATTGTAGGTGTACATGCTGCACTACATCAAACCTCAGGTCATTATGTAATCATTTGAGGTTGTTAAGGTAAGCTGCTTTATTTGTGCACTAGGTATGGCTGCGTTTCCTAAACTTGGGTTTCAAGAACCTACACCTATCCAAAGATAGGCCATTCCCATTTTTCTTTCGGTGAGTGATTTTGAACTCTGTTTTGGATTTTAGGCCCCTTGCCATGGAAAGTGATAGACTGATAGTTATTGAAAGCGATTTATCTTGAACGGAAGGAAAGAGGGGAGATGAGTATCTTGAAAGTGATAGACTGATAGTTATCTCGAATGCTTCAATGATTCGATCTTTGTTCAGTGCCACATTGCCTGATTCAATTGAGGCTCTTGCACGTACCATAATGCATGATGCTGTTCGAGCCATTGTGGGAAGAAAGTGAGTATCGTCGTCTTAATGTGACCAAGCAGATCTATTTTGGTGGGGTTTTTTTTCCATTATTAATTGTTCAACTTACAGGAATTCAGTCTCCTCACTGATTAAGCAAAAGTTGATTTTTGCTGGAACTGGGAAGGGGAAGTTGCTAGCTCTTCGCCAAAGCTTCGCAGAAGTATGTCACGATCCTTCTATGGCAGATTCTCCTAGTCTCCATATATCTTGCACTGTTTTAGAGCTTGTTTGTACTTGTAATGCCTAACGAGCTGAATTCACACATGCACAGATATAAATAACAAAGTTGAGCCTATTGTGCTGTTTGTAACCATAAACTAACTACTGCAGAATATTTAAAAATCGTTGAACTGCACATTTGTTATTAAAAAGGATTTTTTGTCTGTTTCGGAGTTTATTACCTGTTGCTGATAGACTAGAATGCATGGGTACGTGATACGATGCGCCGGTCTTGAAATACGTCGATGCGGCGATACGGCATTTTCCAAAAACTCGTAATGCGTCGATGCGACAAAGATATATATAATAAAGGTAATAAAAATATACAATATAAAAGATAACTGATAAACTCATAAGACGTACATAGATAGAGCACTGTGGGAATATCCATTTGCTGTAGCTAGTGTAAATATTACATTCATGCTTATTCAAATGCTTGGTCTTCAAGCAGGTTTGTTCATTAGACTTTTCAATGTTTCTTCAGTTAAGCCAAGGTCATTGATTGGAGTGGTGTTCCTAAATCTACTTTTAGGTATAGTCAGTATTTTACTGTTACTTTTATGCAGGCTTGAAATCTTCCCAACTGCTATATATATGGCACTATAGGTGTGATGAACACATCAGCTTAATGAGGGTTGCTTCTACTCTTTAAAGTACCTGTTAGATGATTAACACATCAGCTTAGTGAGGGCTGCTTCTACTCTTTGAAGTACCTCTAGATACTGACATCTAACCGTTGTTTTTTGTTCAGAAAATGATCAAGCTTTTGACATTCTTTACTGCATATTCACTCACAGCATCTTCATCTTCATGGGGCTTCTTGGGCTGGGCTGAGCTTCCTGTTCATTTCTTTGGGCCGTACTAGCACCCAAGTCGTACCGAGCAGTACCCGTTTTTATTTTGCTTTGTTTTATTTCGTAAAAATACCGATACCGCCAGGTACCGTACCCAAGGCGTACTGGTACCGGGTACCGCACCCGGTGCTGGTACGTGACCCTTGGACAGTACCCGTGCATCAGAGCTGATAGACCATTTTTTCAATTGTAGTCTCTGAATCCTCCAGTGTTGATCTTTGTTCAAAGTAAAGAGAGGGCAAAAGAGCTTTACAAAGAACTGGCATTTGACGACATTAGAGCTGATGTAATTCATGCAGACCTTACTGAGGAGCAGGTATTACTTTTGCATACTATTATTATTAGTCGTTGATAAATGTTTGTGCTATTTTGGTTTTCACTGTTGTAATATTGTCGATATCGGGCTCACTGGCTCAATTTCTATTTCCTTACTGCAGCGTCAAGATGCTGTTGACAACTTGAGAGCTGGAAAGACCTGGGTACTAATAGCAGCGGAAGTCATTGCCCGGGAATGGATTTCAAAGGTGTTAACTGTGTAATCAACTATGATTTTCCAGAGTCAGCTGCTGCCTATATTCACAGAATAGGTAAGAAAGATAACCCTTCTTTGACTTACTCTAGACACCCCGCCCCACACACCACCTGCGATAAGATCCTAAATCTCCTTTCTTGTTATATATAGGACGATCTGGAAGAGCAGGTAGATCTGGGGAGGCTATCACATTCTTCACAGAGGAGGATAAGCCATTCTTGCGGAACATCGCTAACGTGGTGATATCTTCAGGCTGTGAAGTTCCTTCCTGGATAATGGCATTGCCTGAGCTCAAGCGCAAGAAGCACAGGGTGAAGAGGGACCCCATCTCCAATTTAACTGATGAAGATTGAGAGTGGTATTGTAATCATACCATTTTTGAAATGACACGTTCGCTTCAGTTTTCCCTGTTTGAATGCCCTGGTGTATCCATCAGTTAGTTGACTAAAACCTGAGATGGACGTATGCGTATCTTTTGTTATTTACTGTTTTAGTGAATTGACAAGTAGCCTGGATTGATTTCTAAACCTGAATTGACAATTAGATTCATCGCAGCACATGATACATACAGCAACAGATATTTAAGTCATTTCAGACCTGGATATCATTCAAGCCTGTAGCCTTGGTAGCCATTTGCTAGCAATCCTGCTTGGATTGAGATCATCTATACTGAATGAGTCAATGCACAGTATCTAATGTGTATGGGTACATTGTATGGGTAGTTGGAGTGATCTCCACCGTTTAATCAAAAATCAAAGAACAGAATCAAGTGCCACAATATTTTGCTACAGCATTTTTGCTACAGTTCTCTTTCAGAATCTCCATTAGCTTATGTTGATGGAAAGATTTGGCATCTATAATGAATGGCCTCAAAGACCTCCTAAGAGGTCCTGGACGACCTCTCTTTTATTCGCCCGCCGCGCTCACTCTCCCCCAAACTACGTCACTCCAAAAAAAAAACAGCCCTTGAATCACTCAGCAGACGGCTCAGATCGCTTGGAGTGGTGGTGGAAAGGCCCACCGCTCACGCGCAGACACATCGTCCCGAAAACTGGAAACTTCCCACCCGCCTCGCTCCCCAAGACCTCCTTTTCCAATCTCACCAGCCGAATCTCTCCTGGCTCTCATCCTTTCTCTCCGTTTCCTTCTGCTGGTTTCTTGCTTTGGCCGAGTGACCCGCACATGGTGCTATTCCTCATGGTCCCGGTTCGGTCGACACCTCCTGGTGTCCTCACGTGCCCCAGCGCTCCCATGGTTGGCCCGCGCCCGGCCTAGTGGTGCGCTGCGCCCGGCTTCAGCCCAGCTAGGCACGCCAAGCGCTGCCTTGCCGCGTCTCTCTACCGCTTCGGTGCAGCCCGCCCATGCGCCGCTCGCCTCTGGCTCCCGCGCGCCTCCGGCTCCCGGGCTCTCCCACGCGCCGCTCTCTCGGTCCCAGCTCTGTAACGACCCGACCTAGGGCACCCGAGAGGTCCTCTAAATATTACCCTTTTGATTATTATCTCTTTCTTCCATGTCTCAATATCCTTCAGAAAAGCTTTAGTCGAAGTACGTAGAATTTAATTTGGAAATGCGACCTGAAGTCAACTAAAATCAGTAGGATAAACCTTTATTGCAAATTTTGGACAAATGTGAGTACCTCGGAGGAGGATGATCAAGAGAAGCTGTGACCACCCAATCCGGAATATGACAATGAAAATGACACCAATCTTGATCCCGAGCATGAGCATATTTGGATGAGCAGGGCTAGATCATAGTCGATCACTTGCATGTCCAAAGTTGGATGTTTCGGCTTGAGGTTGTAGTACACGGTTGACACAGCTGCCCCCGTGATCATACCGGACCCAAAGAGTATACTATGTCAATCTAACAAACCTTGCACAAATATGTTTGTCATGATTTTTCTATTTTCAATATATTTTTATTATGTTAAACGTTAAGTGCTTCAAATCCATGTGTAATAAATGGGTTAAGTTACAAAATCTCTATGCTTTCTCCGACAGTTTGACACTAGAGATGTATCTTGCATTTCAAACTACAAAGTGCTTCTATATGCACAACTCTCGAGTACAAAACTGCATTTTCTTTTACTGGCACTTTTAGATCCTAGTGCAGGAGCAGTACACACCAATCTTCCATGTTTTGATTTTGCATCGATAATTTGACTCTTCTGTAACTTTTTCATTTTCTAAATTTCCCATTTTGAGACAGACCATTATTCTAGAAAATAGTTCACCAACAATGGACCATCTATTTTTGTGAGTATGGTAATGTTGTGTGTTTGTCATATGCACAGTCCAATATAATGAATGTAAGACAAGTAAAATAAGACTTATACGAACATTCATGCTAAATATGTTTATTTTCAAACTTTGCAATACTCAAAATTGGCAATATTTTTGTAGAATATAAATATGAAGTAAAGCATATTACATCATTTCAAAGCCAATGACCAGTGTCAGTATTGGGACGAAGATCCCACTGCCACCCACTCCACCTACGCTCCTGTAGGGACCCGACCCAGGCACCAGAGAGGTCCTCTAAGAGCTCTAAGAAGGTCCACCAAGACCTCCCAGGAGGTCCACCAGGACCTCCCAGGAGGTCCTAAAAGGATCTCTTGGTTAGTCCACCAAGACCTCCCAGGAGGTCCAGCAGGACCTCTTAGAAGTCCAGGAGAACAAGCCCGAGGAGGTCGTGGAGCCAGGGAGCACCCTCAAAGATCTCCCACGGCCAGACCAGGGGGAGACGTGGAGGGTTGTGGTCATCCCAGGACCACCCACGACTCACCAGAGGAGGTCGTGGAGGTCTGAGACCACCACAGAACCATACACGCCCAACCCTGGGGGTGGTCGTGGAGGACTGAGCTTGCCCCGTGGTTCCCTGTGCATACTGAGCTAGTCCCAAGGATCATGGCTAGCTCTTCACAGCAACAATAGTGATAGCATTGCAACACAGCCAACTCTATTAAGATCAAGGAAGTTGTTTACAAGAGATCTTACAAGCCATCAAACAAAATACAGCAGAAGGTAAAACATTTAGGCCACCCGATACACCACAGGCGATCGGCTGGAGGGCGCATCCTAGTCAGTCCAGGACCACTTGGTCCACAGCAAGGTTACCTCAGAGCTTCCAATTTCTGCTAAAGATAGCAGCAAGCAAGAGTGAGCACAACAACCGTGCTCGCAAGTTACACCCGTTAGATAACAAAATGACATGCATAGATGGTATCTCAAAGGAAAGCTTAATATGGTTGATTTGCATAAAGCCATGTTTCTTTCAATTACAAGTACTAAGTTCTGAAGCAGGTTTTTAATAGATAAAATTCATTTTCTAAACTTGATTTTCAGTTGGATAGCATTCATCAACAAGTTGGTGAAGGATACCCTCCTGTCACTAGGCTCACTGCCCAAACCCATGGGATAGGAGTCCCAAAACAGTTTATCAAACACTTTTGGAAACCAAAACCAATATCTAATTTTGAGTGGGCATTTGCCAAGCATGTCCATGACCGTGGACACGGCTATTGAATAGATTTAACTCGCAGAGGTTGTGCACTTTACCCACATGACATGATTCCTCTAGTTTGTTTGGCAACCGTCGATGCCACCTCTCCACCGAAGGTAAGAGGTCTAGAGTTCATGACAAGGCCTTTACAAAGCATTGTTCCACCACCCCTCCCGTTAAGGTTTCGCCTCCTTTGGATACTGAATCCATGAGGATCGGGGCCCCTCTTACGCCGATGGGAAACATAGGTTATAAGAGACCATAGGCCATAGAAGACCTCCCACACATCCAAGTGGAACAACTGTGGTAGAACTCCGCAAATTAATTGGCCAGGTCCCACGCCCCACACTGGAGACATGTGGTTGCACGATTTTGGCATAGCCCATTATAGGCATAGCATTGGCGGCTCAAAGACCGGTCCTCAACTGACTTGGGCGACAATCACATACCCCTGGACCTCCACCTTTACCAGGATAGAGTCCGTGCACAAACCTTGCACCAGCCAAGCCAACCATTTCGCCCAAGTCCAAATCCATTTTCCTTTTTCTCTTCTTTGCTTCCCCAGCAATATTTTCATACATCCATGACACCCCAATGTCATGGTCAAAACATTTAAATCAGTAGTTGGTCCTGGTGGTAAAGATTTCCCCAAAACAAATACTTTTGGTCTAAGCATGACTAAGCATAAGGTTTTTCAATTGTTTCGGGTTCACATTATTGTGTTAACAGATTTTGCCTAAGGTGACAACAAATTTGGTTCAATGTCAAAGTTGGCCATATGAGAGAAAGTGGCATAACTATGTGTTTAAAGGCAGTATTGAAATAACTTGGTAGAAATAAGCATGCATGATATTTTGAAGCAGAACATAAATAAATTGAAATCTTGGGTGCATTATGATCAAGAGTGTAACTTGCCTCTTGCTTGTGACTTAAAATCTACTCTCTCTCACAGCCTGGCTCTAAGGAATGCCAAGATCTACATGGGTACAAAGCAAAGCAAATAAAGATCCAAATGAAATCCAAATGAACTGAGCAAGAAGTAAATAGCAGAGGATGATACTAAAAGAAAAACCAGAGAGGATCCTTGGGAGGAGGTCTGATGAGTGAAGGGCTCGGGCTCCAAGGGGGGTCCGAACCAGAGGGCTTGGAGAGCTTCTCAAACAGAAGGAGCTGAGAGCAGAGGTCGAAATGAAGAACAGGGAGGTTGTGGGCGTCCCTGGTGCTCTATTTAAAGGAGAGGGAATAGAAGCACCATAAAAAGAGGATGTCCAAATTCAGTGTATTGGTACAAAGGCACACTGTGTGCCCCAGGTACGAAGGAGAATAAAGAAAGTAAGGGATGTGACAAAAAGGTAGAAAAGAGGACAAGGATAGATGGCAGCATTTAATGTGACTTATCCCACATCAAATGCACTTAAGAGCCAAGGGAAAACCAGTCAAAAGGGTGAACAGCTTGGTCAAAGGGAATGGTCCAAGGAGGAGGGTCCTATGAGGAGGCTCACAGGGGAGGTCCTGAAGACAAACAGGGAGGTCTTTGAGGTCAAAAGGTCCTAAAGGCCACAAGGAGGTCTAAGGACAAGAGGTGCAAAAGATAGGGGAGGTCTAAACCACAAAGGTCCAAACACAAAAAGGGAGGTCCAGACCATAAGGGTCTGAACACAATAGGGAAGTCCGAACCTAAAGGAGGTCCAAAACTCAACAGGGAGGTCCGGACATGGGGAGATCCAAGTACATAAGGGGAGGTCCCAAAGGACACACAAGGGGAGGTCTTATGGACGGGAGGTCCCAAGACACCCACGAGATGGTCTGAGGACAGACCCATAAAAGGCAGTCCGATTGTTAGGAAAATAAACAAAGGAGATCTAAGCGGCTCTAAGATGATCAAAGGAGGCCTGAGCGGTTTAGATCATCTCAAAAGAGGTCTGGATGGCTCAGATATGATCGAGAGAACATCTTAGCGGTCTAGCCTGTTCGGAGGAGGTGCAGGCGGTTAGGATGTGGTCGAAGGACGTGGAGGTCCAACAGACACAACCAGGAGGAGGTCCTCTGAGCAGAAGTCCAACGACCTACTCACGGGAGGTCCGAATGGACAAGAAGGAGGTCTTGTCATTTGGGATCTCCAAAGGACTAAGAGGTCTCAGAGACCGGAGGTCTAAAGGATGAGAAGGTCTGATAAATGAGAAGTAGGTCCTAGAGAATGGTAATACCATGAGTTAGGCGGTAATCTTTGGATGCACTAGGAGGACCTTTCCAAAGAGAAGGTTACAATGATCGATGAAAAGGAGTCAAGTGATCGCCGAGAGGTTCACAAGAGCATAAAAGGAATTAAAGTGGTTATGAGGGAGACCTAGACTTAAGGAGATTCAAACCAACAAAGATGTGTTACGGACTAAAAGAATCCAATCGAAAAATGTAAGAGGAGGTCCGCAAAGCGGACCAAATGGAGGTCTGGGCATAAGAGTATACCCAACAAAGAATGGGGTCTAAGATCAAAAGGATCTGAGACATCAAATAGATCAAGGCGAAGAAGGGATCCGTACCATAGGTGAGGTCCAAGTGGTAAGGAGGTTTGGGCATTCAACAGGTCTAATCATCAGGAAGTGCGGACTTAGAAAAGTGCGGACACGAGGAAGGAGGTCTCGAACCAAAGAGATTCAAACCAACAAAGATATCCAAAGTGGTCCAAACCAAAGGGAAGGTCGGACACACAGAGGGTCCGAGCTAAAGAGAGTACCCGAGATAAAAAAAAAGGAAATGGTTTAAAGCCACAAGGATGATCTAGACCTCGGAGGAGGTCTAGCTACATGGGAAGCCTAAACCTCAAGAGAGGTCTAAACTACAAAAGAGAGATTAGAGAGAGATCCCGACCTAAAGGTGGTGCGGACCAAGGAGGTAGACTAGACAAAAGATCTCAATAGAGAGAGATTTCGAGGAGAGGAAAGACCGAAAAGACAAGGAGGAGATGACAACAACAGAGGTCAAACAAGAGGGACGGTCTGGATATAAAAGAATGTCTAAGTGGGATGGACGAGAAGAAGTCCTAACAAGAGAAGGAAAGATAGCTCCAGAGAGCTAGAGCAATACCAAGAGAATCAAGCTTTTGGTTAGTTGGGGTTTAGTTTAGTCATTTCAAACACTTCAAATTCTAAAACCTCAAAGTTAAGCTTATAATTCGCATCAAAACCAAATGGTTCTTTTTATTTTGAAAATTTTCAAAAGGCTCAAAATCGAGGTGTTACAGCTCCCAAGCGTAGCTCCGTAGAATCCAATGAGCGACCTCAGCACAATTTGCCATCCGAATTCCATCAGCTACAAAATAAAACGTCCATATAATTCACCAAATTAATACAGTATCTCCAACAAAGATGCTAGTATGATAACCACATTACTAATAAGAGATCAAATCAAAGCTCAGTATAAGGAGGTGACAAGCATCGTAACCTCAAGTGAGTGTTTGGCAAAGTTGAAAGACACTGTTCTACAACACCTAATTGGCGGTGCTAAGCTTCAGTAAGCAACGATGTTAGCAACCCAACTAGGCAGCCATCGCACTCTCTAACTGTGCCGATGCTACCTCTATAGGTGAAGTAATAAGAGAACTCCCGATTTCGAGCTAAAACCTAGCAAAATCATCTGATCTCCGCACCAACTTAGCCCATCTCCCGCATCCAAATCCTCCACTCCTGTAACAACCCAACCCTAGGGCACCCAAGAGGTCCTCCGGGGTCTCTAGGAAAGTCCGTCAGGACCTCCCAGGAGATCCCGAAAAGGATCTTTTGGTTTGTCCACCAAGACCTCCCAGGAGGTCCATCAGGACCTCCTGGAAGTCCAGGAGAACAAAACCCGAGCGGGTCTTGGAGCCAGGGAGCACCCCGAAGACCTACCACAGCTAGGCCAGGGAAAAACGTGGAGGTCTGAGGGCATCCCAAGACCGCCCGCGACCCTCCAGAGGAGGTCGTGGAGGACTGAGTCCACCCCAGAGCCACACACGTACATTCCATTGAGTGAACGTGGAGGACTGGGCTTGCTCCAAGGTTCCCTGTGCATACTGAGCTAGTCCCAAGGATCATGGCTAGCTCTTCACAGCAATAATACAAAGGTGGTGACATCCAGAACGCATCTTTATTATAGCAAAATATCAACAGAGTTGTTTACAAGGTGGCCTTGGGCCAAGCATAGCTACAAAAGCACAAAAGTACAAAAGGTCCATCAGCACGCCTGTAACGACCCAACCCTAGGGCACCCGAGAGGTCCTCCAAGAACTCTTGGAAAGTCCCTCAGACCTCCCAGAGGTCAAAGGGACCTCTCGGACAGCCCACCATGACCTCCCAGAGGTCAAAGAGACCACCTATAGGTCCAGGCGGACCAGGAGGTCTAGGAACCAGGAGCACCCCATAGACTTCCGACACTGGACTTGAGGGTGGTCGGGAGGTCTGAGATCTCTCAAGGTCCTATATGTGAACTGAGCTAGTCCCAAGTATCATGGCTAGCTCTTCACAGCAACAACAGTGGTAACATTGCAACAACACAAGCTTCATTAATATCAAAGGAGTTGATTACAAGGGAGCTTACAAGCCAGCAGGCAAAACATAGTAAAAGATAAACACATGAGCCACCCGATACACCACATGCAATCGGCTGGAGGGCGCAATCCTAGTCGATCAGGACCACTTGGCCCACTGAACAGATCACTCTAAGGCTTCCATTCCCTTCTAAAAGACAGCAGCAAGCAAGAGTGAGCACAACAACCGTGCTCGCAAGTTACACCCGTTAGATAACAGAAATGACATGCATAAATGGATATCACAAAGGAAGGCTTAATATGGTTGATTTGCATAAAGCCATGTTTATTTCCAATTACCAAGTATTAAGTTCCAAAGCATCATACCTTAAATAAAATTCATTTAGTAAATCATTTTCGGTTGGATATTCATTCATCACAAGTGGTGAAGGATACCCTCCTGTCACAAGGCTCCCCGCCCACAACCCATGGGATAGAAATCCCAAAACAGTTTAATAAACATTTTCAGAAACAAAAACCAATATCTAACTCTGAGTGGCCTTTGCCAGCACGTCCATGACCGCGGACACGGCTATTCGAATAGATTTAACTCTGCAGAGGTTGTGCACTTTACCCACACGACATGAGTCCTCTAGTTTGTCCGGCATCCGTCAATACCACCTCTCATTACCAAAGGTAAGAGGTCTAGAGTTCATGACAAAGCCTTTACAATGCATTGTTCCACCACAGCCTCTCCTTGCAAAGGTTTCGCCTCCTTTGGATCTGAATCCATGCAGGATCTGGGCCCCTCTTGCACGATGGGAAACATAGGTCATGAAAGACCATAGGCTATAGAAGACCTCCCACACCTCCAAATGGATCAAGCTGCGGTGGAAGTTCGCAAATTAGTTGGCGGGTCCCACGCCCAAACCGGAGACATGTGGTTGCACGATTTTGGCATAGCCCATTATAGGCCTAGCATTGGCGGCTCAAAGACCGGTCCTCAAGCGACTTGGCGACAACCACAAACCCTGGACCTCCACCTTATCCAGATAGAGTCCGTGCACAAACATTGCACCGACCAAGCAAACCAATTAGCCCAAGTCCAAATCAATTTTCATTTTCTTTGCTTCCCCAGCAATATTTTCATATTCCCATGACCACCCAATGTCATGGTCAAAACATTTTAAACAATAGTTGGTCATGAAGGTAAAGATTTCCCCAAATCAAGTACTTTTGGTCTAAGCAAGACTAAGCATATGGTTTTTCAATTGCTCCTGGTTCACACTATTGTATCAACAGATTTTGACTAAGGTGACAACAAATTTGGTTCAATGTCAAAGTTGGCCATATGAAGAAAATAGGCATAACTATGTGTTTCAAAGACAGGTATTGAAATAACTTGGTAGAAATAAGCATGCATTATACTTTGAAATTGAACATACATAAATTGAAATATTGGGTGCAATATGATCAAGAGTGTAACTTGCCTCCTGCTTGATAGCTTAAGAATCTATCCTTCCTCACAGCTCTGGCTCTCTGGGAACGTCAAGATCTACACGGGTACAAAGCAAAGCAAATAAAGATCCAAATAAGATCCAAATGAATTCCAACTAAACTGAGCAAGAAGTAAATAGCAGAGGATGAAACTAAAAGAAAAACCAGAGAAGATTCTTGGGAGGAGGTCCGATGGGTGAAGGGCTCGGGTTCAAGGGGGTCCGAACCAGAGGAGCTTGGAGAGCTCCCCAAAACCAAAAGAGCTGAGAGCAGAGGTCGAAATGAAAAACAGGGAGGCAGTGGGTGCCCCCGATGCTCTATTTAAAGGAGGAAAAAGAATAGAAGCATCATAAAAAAAAGGTGACCGAATTCAGTGTATTGGTACAAAGGCACACCCCCAGGTACGAAAAAGGATAAAGAAAGCAAGGGATGTGACAAAAAGTAGAAAAGAGGACAAAGGTATGTGGCAGCATTTAATGTGACTCATCCCACATCAAATGCACTTAAGAACCAAGGAAAACCAGTCAAAAGGGTGAACAGCTTGGTCAAAGGGGACGGTCCAAGGAGGAGGTCCTGCGAGGAGATCCACAGAGGAGATCCACAGAAGAGGTCCACGGAGGAGGTCCTAAGAAGGAGGTCCTGAAGACAAACAGGGAGGTCTTTGAGGACAAAAGGTCCTAAAGGCCACAAGGAGGTCTAAGGACAAGAGGTCTAAAAAGATTTCAAGGAGGTCCTGGACATGGGGTCCAGAAGACACATAATGGGGAGGTCTTATGGACAAGAGGTCCAAAAGACACACCCACGAGATGGTCCTGAGGACAGGACCCACAAAAGGCTGGTCCTGACGGTCAGATCTCACAAGAGGGAGGTCTGACGGTCAAGATCAAAAGCCAGGAGAGGTCCTGACGATCAAGAAAATGAGCAAAGGAGATCTGAGCGGCTCGGAGATGATCAAGAGAGGTCGGAACGGTTCAGATCACCTCTGAAAGAGGTCTGGATGGCTCAGATATGATCAAGGAACATCTTAACGGTCTAGGCCTGCTCGGAGGAGGTCTGGGCGGTTAGGATGAGGTCAAAGGATAGGGAGGTCCAACAGACACAACCAGGAGGAGATCCTCTGGATAGGAAGTCCAACGACCTACTCACGGGAGGTCCGAAGGTCAAGCTCAAATCGAAAGGTGGAGATCTGATGGCTAGGACCTCACAAGGGAGATCCTAACGGTCACGATCGGCAAAGAAAGGAGGTCGCGTAAGCAGGATACGCGGAGGAGGCTGGAGCCATCCGATCTTGATCGAACGGAGGGAGGCGACTGAGACGTCTGGACCATCCGAACGTACCCTCAAGATCGGACCGTTCAGCACGAATCGAACGATCCTAAGCTAGGAAAGTCAAACCCGAGCGGCACAACCATAGGGGCAAGCAGTAGGTCCAAACGCTAGGGAGGTCTGGACCCTTAGATCTAACGAGGATGAGGTCAGAGCCGTTAGATCTAACAAAGATGGGTCCGAGCCGAGCGGAAGGCTTGGACGGACACGAGGGAGGTCCAAAAGGACAAGAAGGAGGTCTTGTTCGCTAGGATCTCCAAAGGACTAAAGGTCCCGCAGACAGGAGGTCTAAAGGATAAAAAGGTCTGATAAATGGGAAGGAGGTCCTAGAAAAGCGGTAATATCGCGAGTTGGGGCGGTAATGCGGATTGCACTAGGACTTTTCAAAGAGAAGGGTACAACGATCAGGGCGAAAAAGGAGTCCAAGTGATCACCGAGAGGTTCACAAGAGCATAGAAGGAACTCAAGTGGTTATGAGGGGAGACCTAGACCCTGAGGAGGTCATAAGCCAGAGAAGGAAATCTGGACCTAAAGAGGTCGGACACTAGGTGAGACCAGAGGGATCCGATTGAACACTAGGAGTTTCATTTAAGCACAGGGGTGGTTCAATCGAATGCAAAGAAGATCCAGTTGGACTCTGGGAGGTTCAGGGAACACAGATGGCCTAGATAAACCAAAGAGAAGTTCAAATGGACACAACGAGGTCCAAATAAACTAAAGGAAGGTTCTATGGAGCCCGCAGGGGTTCAGGTGAACTATGAGGGATTCAAATGAGCCCGAGAGGGAAAGAGGGTTGATGAAGAGAAAGATCCGTAGGGAGAATTCAAGTCAACAAAGAAATGGCCCGACCACAAAGAGGTTCAAGCCAACAAAGGGTAGTCTAGATACAAGGAAGGTCTAGACTCACGTAGTGTTCCAAACATAAGGGATGTGGCTTCGAGAGATAGCGGACAAGAGGGAAGGTGCGGGCACACAGAAGGCTAAATACAAAGGAGTCCTAGTTCTAGAGAGTGCCCAAACAAAAGAGAAAGCGTCAAAACCGCAAGGATTGTCTAGTCCTCAAAGGAGGTCTAGTTACAAGGAAAAATCTAAACCTCAGAGGAGGTTTAAAGCGCAATTGAGATTAAGGAAGGTCTGACCCAAAGAATGGAAATTTGGACCAGAGGGTAAACTTAACAAAAGGTCTCAATCAGAGAGAGATTTCCAAAGGAGAGGGAAGACCCGAAAAGACAAGGAGGAGATAACAACAACAGAGGTCAAACAAGAGGGACGGTCTGGACATATAAGAATGTCCAAATGTAGGATAGAGGATAGGAAACCCTTATCAAGAAAAGGAGAGATAGCTCCAGGGAGCTAGAGCAACACCAGAAGAACTAAGCTTTAGATTAGTTGAAGTTTAGTTTAGTCATTTTAAACACTTCAAATTCTGAAATTCTCAGGTTAAGCTTTGAATTCTCATCAAAACCAAATGGTTCTTTTTATTTTGAAAATTTTCAAAAAGGTTCCGAAAATCAGGGTGTTACAACGCCACAGGCAACTGACTGGAAGGCACAACCTAATCGCTTTGGTCCTCATCACTGCCAAGGTCCTCTCCTGGCAAACATTGTATTGAGCAAGAGTGAGCACAACAACCGTGCTTGCAAGTTACACCCGTTAGATAACATAAATGACATGCATAAATGGATATCACAAAGGAAGGCTTAATATGGTTGATTTGCATAAAGCCATGTTTATTTCCAATTACCAGTATTAAGTTCCAAAGCATCATACAATAAATAAAATTCATTTAATAAATCTGTTTTCAATTGGATATTCATTCATCACAAGTGGTGAAGGATACCCTCCTGTCACAAGGCTCCCTGCCCAAAACCCATGGGATAGAAACCCCAAAACCGATTTGATAATCATTTCTGGAAACCCAAAACCAACATCTAACTCTGAGTAGCCTTTGCCAGCACGTCCATGACCGCGGACACGGCTATTCGAATAGATTTAACTCTGCAGAGGTTGTGCACTTTACCCACATGACATGATTTCTCTAGTTTATCCGGCATCCGTCAATGCCACCTCTCACTACCAAAGGTAAGAGGTCTAGAGCTCATGACAAGGCCTTTACAAAGCATTATTCCACCACAGCTCCTCCTAGCTAAGGTTTCACTTTCCTATGGATAGAAACCCGGCGGAAAGCCCCCTCTTGCACCAGTGAGAACAGTAGGTTATAAAAGACCATTGGCCATAAAAGACCTCCCACACCTCCAATAGAACAACTTGTGGTGGAACTTTGCAAATTATTCAGCCAGGTCCCACGCCCCATTCTGGAGACATGTGGTTGCACGATTGTGGCATAGCCCATTATAGGCATGGCATTGGTCGCTCAAAGACCGGTCCTCAAATGACTAGGGCGACTTTCACAAACCCTGGGCACCGACCATAGAAATGGCATGGTCCCATGCATACACATGCACCATCCAAGCAACTAGTTCGCCCCAGTCCAAATCCATTTTTATTTTCTTTGCTTTCCCAGCAACATTTTCATCCTTCCATGACAACCCAATGTCATGGTGAAAACATTTAAAACAGTAATTGGTCATGATGGTAAAGATTTCCCCAAATCAATACTTTTGGTCTAAGCATGACTAAGCATATATTTTTCAAATGGTCCTGGCTCACACTATTGCATTAACCAAGTTTGATCTAATGGTGACAACATGTTCAGTCCAAAGTCAACAGTGGCCATACAAAGGGAGTAGGCATAGCTATGAATTTAAAACAGGTATTGAAATAACTTGGTAGAAATAGGCATGCAGTATACATTGAAACAAGACATAAATAATTTGTATTATTGGGTGCAATATGAACAAAAGTGTAACTTGCCTTACTCACTATCCTGAGAATCTTCCTCTTCAGTACACTCAGACTCCTTGGAGTCTTCACAATCTACACGGGTAAAAGAGCAAGTTCAAACAAAGCTCAAACAAAGAACCAACTGAGATCAACAAGAAAACCCAAGCGAACCCCAGAGGGAACCCAAAACTCAACCAACAGGAGAGATCTATATTTTAGAATAGGTTCTTTTGGAAGAAGTCCAAGCTTACCAGGAGGGGGGTTGGTCTTTAACAACAGACCCCAAAAGAGTGATTTAAGCAACAGAACAGGAAGGTCCTGAGAGATG
Source organism: Phyllostachys edulis (assembly GCA_036346405.1). Classification (NCBI taxonomy): domain Eukaryota; kingdom Viridiplantae; phylum Streptophyta; class Magnoliopsida; order Poales; family Poaceae; genus Phyllostachys; species Phyllostachys edulis. The sequence goes on from JAYEVD010000455.1 coordinate 17,251, forward strand.
GTCCTTACGTTTGGCCAGAAAGGGACAAAGAGGATGTTCCTTGCGCAAAGACCAGGGAGGAGCTCCTCAAATAAAGGCCATAGAAATCCAAAAGAAACCCATAAGAGGAGGTCCTAAGAATGACACAACCAGCTTAGTGTGGTGGCAAGAATAAGAGTGAAGCAGATCACCAAGGGACTCACCAGGGACAAGAAGGAACCAATGGATGAAGGGAAGGTCGTGAGGCAACAAGGTCTTCCCTGGAAAGCCACTGAGCTAGAGCCAAGATGATGAGCGTGGAGAAAGGTAATGTGGTAGGGTTTCCTGGACTAATTATAGTCAACGTGGGTGAAGAAAACTAGAAGCATACCTATCAAGGATAAGTACAGAAATGGGTCAAAGGTAGGTGAGTGACAGGGCAGGTGTCACTACTACCTTGGTAAAAGGTAGGAGAAAAGGACAACGTATACTGCTATGGAAAGGAACAAGGAAGGATGACAGGATATAGCTAACTGACCAAATTCAGAGTAAACGCCACGTATATGGATGCATTTAATGTGACATGACATGCATTAAATGCTCAAGATACTAACGTGGCGAAGAAATGAGAATGATAAAGTCCGCAAGTGGGGCCGATCAATTTAGAAAGCAGACGGGTCAAGAAGGAGGTCTTGCCCCGCCCTTGAGAGGTCTTTGAGGAGGTCCGAGAGGCTTGGGAGGTCCTAGGCCCAAAGGATGAGGCGGTCTAAAGGTTGGGGAGGTCCGGACATCTGAGAGGAGGTCCGGACATGGGGAGGTCCTAACAGTCAGGATCAACAAAAGGAGGTCCTGACGGTTAGGATCTCTTCAAGGGAGGTCTGGTGAGAAGGTCCAGAGAACTACAAAAAGGTCCCGTGGTTGGGATCAAGAGCAAGTTGAAGTCCGGGTGGTTGGATCTCCGAGAGGGAGGTCCAACTGTCAACATCAAACGTGAAGGTGAGGTCCCCAGAGAGAAATAATGCACGGGGAGGTCTGGACCTTTAGATTCAAATTGAAGAGAGGTCTGAACCGTCAGATCCAAACAAAGGAGAGGTCCAGGCGGAGGGGTTCCAAGAAAGAGGGATCCCACGGAGGAGATCCACAAAAGGTAGTTCCAAAAGGAGTCGCAAGGGTTAAGGTAACTCAAAGGAGATTTCCAACCGCTAAGGTGAGGTCAAAAGTCTTGGCGATCAGGATGAACCCAAAGGAGGTCCTTTCGGCCAAGAAGAAATGTCAAGGAGGTTCAAATGAACTCAGGAGGTTCGAAGGCACACAAGAGATCCAATGGGATACAAGGAGGTCCCGACTGAAAAGAGGTCTGGGCATAAGAGAGTGCCCAGGCAACAAGGAGGTCTAGACTTAGAGGAAGTCTGGACAAGAAGGAGGTCTGAACCAAAGAGATTCAAACCAACAAAGAGATCCAAAGTAATCAAACTCAAAGGGAAAGGCCTGGACATAAAGATACGTCCAAGTGAGAAAAGGTCTGAGCCCCAAGGGAGGTCTAACCTCAAGAACCATTGGGGAGGTCTAGGCCACAGAGAAGGTCTAAACCTTACATAACCCAAAAGAGGTAGGCTAAAGGAGGATCTACCGAGCATACTAGAAAGGAGGTATCAACAACTCAAACCTCTCCAACTGAACCAAACTTTGAATTCTCATCAAAACAAAATAGTTTTAATTTGTTTTACAAATTTAAAAAGGATTTAGAAAATCAGGATGTTACAACTCCACCCCAGGCTCAAGCAACGTGAATAGAGAAGTGATTAGAGGCATTACTGTAAGGTTGCTTACAAGCCAGACTTGGTGCCGAGCGTGGCACCGAAGAGCAATCCGTAGATGTCGCCCACCTTCGCCTCCACTTTCCATGTGCTCCACCTGCGTCACCGTGAGCCGGGAGGGTCGCCTCGTGCCGCGCCATTCTCGACGAGTCTTTGTGACCTATGGGACCCCCAGAATTTTGATGCCAACAGAGAATGTGTAAAGTGGCAAAGCCCAACCCAGAAGGCAAGGAGGCCCAGTGCACCGGTACGACTTCTGAGCGAGGCCATGCTATACTGTCGGTCCGAACTGGCGAATCCCACCACGGCATGCATCGGCCGCTTGAGGGTTTAGGCTTTTGGCAAACGGAGAGCAAGAGGAGCACGCCGACGTTAGCGGGAGAGGGAGGGGATGGCTGCCATGGTTGGAGCACGCAAGGCTCTCCTCGCTGACCGCTACTCCCCTCGCCGTGCACTCACGGCGCGCTCGTCTCCCGCCAGCGCGGATTCACCGCCTGTACCTGCCACGATTCGGTGACTTCGCCAAGGCCTCACGACAAGTCGTTGTTTTCTAGCAATCTTGTGTAGTCTGTGAAGGCCAGATGATTTCATCCAAAGGGTTTAGTTCTCATTGTGAACTTGTGATCTTTGGTGCTAAAAACAAAACCACGGGTTTACCATTTATCCTTTGACTAGAAAAAGAGATCTTTTTAGGAAAGATATTTTACTTGCTCATGGTTTCAATTGGAGCTTGAAATACGCAAATATCTAAACGACACGCCCACTCGTGCCACCTTAGAGAGAGAGTGCTTGCAATTCTGTATATTTGAAACACGATGCTACTTCAATCTGATTTATAATTTGGTATCCACAATTTTATATATCTAAATGAATTCTTTGACACCAAAGAATTTTTAAGTTAATTCCTCCTCAACACATGTTTCCTCACTTCGTTTGCCACTGCGGTTTTGTAAATTCTGGTGGCCCTCCTCGGCGCCTCCTCCGCCTCCTCCCAAAACCGCCTTTGGCCGCCTACAGCCCTCCCATCGGCGCCTCTCCTCCGCCTCCTCCCAAAACCGCGTTGCCGCCTCAGGTACTCTCCCTCTCCCTCCTCTGCCCAAAGCCGCTCACTTCATCTTCTCTCTCCCGTCCAGTCCCATTGGCTGCCCCGCCTCCTGGCTCAGCTCAGTCCTGGCCGCCTCGACCTCCCTATTCCTCTCCGCTTCCGTCTGCCTGGCCCGCCCCGACCCTCCCTATTCCTCTCCCGCTCGTCCCGGCCAAGCAGCCGCCTGCCCTCCCTCGGCGCCTCACTCCGCCTCCAGACTCTCCCTCTCCTCCTCTGCAAGACCGCCCTCACTTCCTCTTCCTCCCCGTCTGTCCCCGTGCCTTGTGCGCCGCCTCCTGCTCTCACTCTTCCTCTCCCGCTCCGCCCCGCGTGCCGCTCCTCCCTAGTTGCTTCCACCGCCGCCTCCCGCTCCTCCGGCTACTTCCGTGGCTGCAGATCCCTCCTTGCCTCTCTGTTCTTCTTTTTCTTGAGAATTTTTTTGTTGTTGCTAACTAACAATCCAATTGTTCTTGCAGATCTGCGGCGTGCATATATTCGTCTTGGGCTATTAACAGATTTCGTATACATTTTTTAGATATATTTTTTTGTTGATTCTGGCTGATGGCTGCCTCTTTACTTTGGCAGCAGACCCATTACCACCACCGGAGACGTTGATGACTACTGCTTTCGTCACTGTGATTCTATTAAGGATTCAAGGTTATGCTTCCTTTGAAAATTTTACCGCTTTTGCTAACTAAGAATCCGATTGTTCGTGCCGATCTGCATGAATATGTAAACAGCACATCGTATGTTGCTGGATTGATTTGTTCGATTTATGAAACAGGTAGTTTTCGTGCCTTAGCCATGGACTTATTCCAGCATTAAATACATTATTACTACTCATATAATTTCATGGATATGCAACTATGCTGAAACACTATCCTATTTTTTAGCTAGCCGAATTCAGAAAACATTATGAGGGCTATGTACCAACGGAATATAAGGTGTACTTGAAGAAAATGAAAAGGTTCCAATTGAACAAAGATTTTAACTGCTTATCATGTTCACAATTCAGAGAGAAATTCGGTTAGTTTTTTTGTTATCCACAGCTTCTTACGTTTTGTAACATCCCAAATACATAATCAGGTGTTTGTTGCAAATGTAATTAAATGTGTAGGAATTAAAACTTTTTCTCACATCTTGAAACCCCTGATCTCACATGTAATTCTTGTCAAAAGTGTTGGGGTTCAAAAACCTAAACCTCTTGTTGACAAAAGTCAAACTCATTTTCCTATTATCACAAATCTTGTGCCAAACCCTTGGAAATATTTTTCCTTGGTCCTAGAAATGTTGTGGGACCCCTCTGAAAAATATCATGAGTTATAAAACTGGTTTGATAATTTTTGGAGGTAAAACAATTCCTTGAACAGCCTTAATGAATTTCCTGAGAAAAAGGCAGTCATAAAAACCTCTGGAAATTTTATGTAAGGTTAATCATGATGTCAGCAAGCTCCAGTTAAAATTTTATAAATTTTGGAGTTGAATTGCTATCTCAAATGAATCCCTAAAGTCTCAGCTGTTAAAATTGGATTCAAAACTCTACACATTCCTTGGTGAGCCATTTTCCTATCTGGGTTGAACCCAACCCACTCCTCAACTCACCGGACCTCCTTAAACCACTTGAGGTCGTGGAGTTGGATTCATATCTAACGCCACGACCTCCTTGTAGAGACCTCAAATATTGGAATGTGTCAATTAAAATTATCTTGGTAGCATAATTCTTAATTAAGGAACAGTGTAATGCCCTTAATAAAAATCATACTAGAAGTATAATCATAATAAGTAACAAACCAACATTTAGGTTCCCGGATATATGCCATGCAATAGTTCCCAGGATTAGTGACTATTGCGCATATATCCTTAATCAACATTGCATCAATCACATACAAGTCACACATTCACATAATTATACATTAATAATTACATCATAATTCGGTTGCTACAGTGTCAGGTCTGCTACAGTACCCGAATTAGCAACAGGAACAGATGACCTTGGGTCATTAACAAAAAGAACGACAGAGGAAACAAAAACATAAAAGCAAAACCACCAATGGCCCCATCATCCTCATGAGTTATTGCGTGGAGGCTAGAACTAGCATCACTCGTTAGCGTCACCTAGATCGGCGCTAACGGGCATTTCATACAAGTATCCATCCTCACCGCAACAAGAGGTCATAAAACCCCGAGTACGAAAGGTACTCCAAGAAGTCTTACACAAACTAATAAAAGAAAGTGTTTGTTAGAACCTATACAAAGGAATAGAAAGTTGTATATGCATAAGGTTGACAACAGAAGGTTTAAATGGTTCCATTTTGCATAAAGCGATACATCTTAACCTACAATTGCTATGTTTTGATAAAGCAATTTTGATAAATTGATTTGGACTAAAACAGTGAGTAAATGTAATTATAAGCATAAACAAGAATAAGAGTACATAACAACTCACAATTAAATGTGCATGACAACCATCATGCCAAATAATTCCCAAACCAAACTTAGAGCAAAATCTATACAGTGACATCAATTCAAGTGTAAATCAGAATCGTGGACACGGCTATTCAATAGTTTTATATCCTTGCAAGGGTGTACATCTTTACCCACATGACTTAGTTAGCCCGTAAGCCTCCGGAATAATAACACACTGCCTTTGGTGTGTCGGCCGGGTAAACTAAGATTTGGTATTTTTCAACAAGTTAACACTATTGAGTTGGATGACCCATGTGAGATTAATCCCGCTTAACAACGACTGATAGCATATATTCAACCGGGGCTCACATGTTGTACCGGGAATGCCGACCCAGTCAATTAAATGCAAACTCGTGTTAGCCACACATATTACACCGCAGTCGGGGCCCTGAAGGAACGTACATGCGATGTAACACATCTACGCCCTTACCCTTCTAAGAACATCTGATATCAATATAAGTTCCACATGGCATACGACACGGCCCGAAGACTTAAGCATCTATGCCATATGAAATCAATACACATGTCCTTACTCTCCAAAGATCCAACTCAATAATACTAACCCTTTACTTAACCAAACAGCGCCCATACACTGCGTGTGGAAGTACGTTGGGACTTGAATTAAATTGTCAGAGTTCAGTCCTTAATCAACCCAGACAAGACATCCACATTTCCCAAATCTCGTGCACAAAGGCACCATCACTAGCATCCACTTGTCCAGATTTGAATTAATTGATAACAGGATTTAGAAGCATTTCCAAATCAAATAAACTGAACAAGGATCAAAGATAAATACAAATTATTTGTTGTTCCCAGGTTTGACAAGATAATCTTGTCAAACACTACCGTTCTATGGACTGCATGGCTAAGCAAAAGTTAAAACTAAACATTATAACATCACAGACTACCTTAGATCGAGTGTATGATTAAATTAAAGATAAACCACAAATTCAGGGTATAACTAACTAGGAACAGAGCACAAATAAATTTTTAGAAAGTTGCATGCAACAGTGTCACTGTATTTTGTAAATCTACAGTTCAAAAGATTAGGATCAACATGGTGCAGAGAGGAAGCTTGCCTTGATAATAGTATATAACTTCTTGCTCAGGTTCTGGTGGTTCAACAAAAGGTTCAACAAATTCAGAAGAACCAGTATCTAAAAGAGAATAAAATCCAATGAACACAGGAAAAACAGAGAACAAAATGCATAAAAGAATATATGATCAAAATGGTAATGCATGTGTAGCAATATGCTTAAACTATATCTAATTTATTAAGGGTAATAACCCATATATACTATCTAATGATACTTACTACCCAGATTTTTAATTTAGAATATAGCTACGATTCTGAGTTTTGAATCGAACAGGCAACATATAATTAAATTATTTATCTAGCTCTACTCCATAAAAATGAACTCATTGCACGTAGCTAAGTGTATTAAAACTGGTGTTGTGCTCTAATTAGTCATTTAGTGCCATAAATAGTAATCCAAAATTTGTGGACTTTTTGTTGTCGATTTTGGTTGGTTGGAACCAACAATAAAAACAAAGAAAAGTTTACATTCCATTTTTAACTAGCGTGAAAAGCTACACAAAGTAATTACTATGAAGGGAGTAATTAATACTACCACCCATTATCGCTAACCCTTAACTACCCGGTTGAAAAGAAGAAAAAGACAAAGGGTGACTTTGTCGGTTTACTCAAAACAATAAATGACTCCTTCCCGATTTGGATATGTAGGAGACACGTAAAAGGATGAACTTAAATAGGAGTTAGAGCTTCTAAGAAGTAATTAATACCATGATTCATGATTACTATCCTCTCGACTCGGTTCTCCTAAAAGAAAAAGGTAGGTAGAGTTGTTGTCGGTTAAGCCGACAATGACCACCGAGAAGAAAATTAGTACAAAATAAAGGGTGGCGAGAAGGATCAAAAGAAAAACTACTCATGAAATTAGGGTTGAGTTAAAATCTAAATAAGGCAAGTGTATAGACAGAGAACCCTAAATCTTGAAAACGATATAAAAGACCGAAAAGTTAAAATACAAGTTTCTAGCTAAATCAAGATAGGAACACCACATGATCAGTGAGTGGTCTAAGGGAACTAAAGATGTTCTTAAGGATTTTAGATGATAATACTTAAGGTTTTAACTTACCACTAGGGTTAGAGAAGACAGAGTCAAGCTCTTGGTCAAACAAGAAAAGATCCAGTAGCCTTTTTCCTTGTGCTGACCAAAAGAAAATGATGGAACTTAGCTCTAAAGATCATTAGATACATTCTTGCTAAAGAAAGATGGAACCCATCTCACCCAGGTGAGGTTTTTCAAGATGAAGCTTCACAGCTCAAGTTGACAGGGAGAAGAACCACAAGTTCAACCTACAAGAAATACCCAAAACCACCTTAGTATAAGATGTAGGTATGCTTGTAGTTGAACAAAGGTGGAAGAACAAGGAGCTTCACTGCGAAGGAAAATAAAGATGGTGAGCTCCCCCTTGGTCAACAATGTCAAAAGTCTCAAGACTAAGGTTTATATAGTGTACAGAACGTGTAGAGCAACCGAGAATTGTCTAGAATCCAAGAGGTGGCACTAAAGATAGATATTGAGAGGAAAATATCATCATTGACACTGTTCACCGTTCAGCACACCAGCAAAAAAAAACGTTGCACTGGTGCACCGCGGGAGAGGAAACAAAGAAACGCCACTTACATGCGGGTCCCAGAGGCAAACACAGCAGTGCACCGCATGCAGGGGAGCAAAACCGGTCACTGACGCGTGGGACCCAGGGATAACCACCGCATGCAACGCGCACAGCCAGTCCCAATGCACAGCCACCGTTCGATCCTACACGAGCGGCTGTGATGCGGGGTTAAAATACATTGAATCGGTATCGAGCAATTTGGGCCACACGATCTCAAATGGACGGCCACGATCGCGAGCAGCCCGAAGTGGTCCGAAGGTCACAACTCTCGCGAGCCGTCGGATTTGGGCTTAACGATCGCGATGCAATGGGGAACTGTCGCGGTCCGATCGGCCCACTCAACAGGAGCCGTGCGATTGGGCTTCAACGATCCCAGATGCCATGCGCGCCGTGCGCTTCGGACCATGGGCTCCATCGCCGTTAATGCGCAAATCAACGGCCAAGATCAAGGCGGCTCCGGGTGGTCCGAACATCACAGCGACTGTGGGCCGTCAGATTTGATTTCAACGGTGGATATCGAGGAGGTGTAAGGGTGGTCCGAACGTTTCAGGAGATCTGGACGGTTCAGATAGAATCCAACGTTGGAATTCGCTGTGTGTGTGTGTGTGAGGGTGGTCCGGATAGCCCAGTAAATTGGGCCCGTTCGCGCGAGAATGGACGGTGCGATGGGCTAGGGTTTCGGCGCGTACGCATGTGACGTGCCCGGGCCGGACCTGGCGCACCTGGTTGAACGCGACCGCCACGCTTCTGATGCGAAGTGGGCTCAAAGCCGAGAGGTTTGACCAAATGAATTCAAAATTGCAAGAACTTTGACTGGGACTTTAGAAATAGTAAATAAATTTGTAAATTCATGAAATTTTGCAGAATTACTACTGGGATGATATATTCCCCAAATAAATTTTAAAATCCCAGTTTCTTCTTGATAAATACATAAATAATTTATTTAGACCAACTAGGATTTAATTAAAGACAATTATTTTTCGAAAATCAAAATAATTTCTAAAAATTCAACAAAAATTATTTTTGGTCATAATAATTCATCTGATTTTTAATTAAAATAAATCCCAGTCATAATACCAACATTGGATGGTATTTCCTTTTGAAATTTTGATCAAGTGGAAGTTTGTAATAGAAATTTGGGGAAATTAGGTTGTAATAAGTTGCCTAAATTGCCAAAATGAACAGTAATGACATGAACAAGACTTTATTATCAGATATTAGGGCTGAGGTGTTACAAACCTACCTCCTTAAGAAAATCTCGTCCCGAGATTTCCTACAATTCCGAAGTTGGACAAAGATGAGGTTGAAATGATGTTCTTTAGAAACATAACATCAGTTGTCTTTATTTCTTTCAAAGATAGAAAAGAAATTTCACATAACAACATAGTGCTGTTATTACAACTTATGTTACATTGCTTTGTTTAACCTTGCCTTTCTTGATTTAAAGACAAGTATTAAACATCAAAAAGGGGGGTGCTCGATCCTCATTAGATCTTGGCGCTCCCAAGTGGCTTCATCTTCTAATGATTAGCTCACTGAATTTTTAAGAACTTGACAAAGGCGATTTCTTGTCCCACGCTCCATTTCATCGAGGATATGCCTTTGGTTGTTCTTGATACGAAAGATCTGTTGCGCATCAAGATTCTCATAAATAGTAGCCTCGGTAGGAACACGAAGGCACTTCTTTAATTGAGAAACATGAAAGGTATCATGGATGCCGATGAGTGTCGGGAAGTTCCAAGCGATATGCCACGGCTCCTCGTTTTGCAATGATTCTAAAGGTCCGATATAACGAGGTGCTAGCTTCCTTTCACTTGAAAGCGATGAGTACCTTTCATCGGCGACACTTTAAGATAGACAAAGTCATCTATCTCAAAACTTAGCTCACGACGCCGATGATCTAAGATAGCTCTTCCGACGAGATCTGGGCGGTTTTCAAACGGTCTCGAATCGCATTTAACTTGCTCTTGACTTCCAAAACCAAGTTCTGGGCCAAAGAATGGTCTTTCACCGATTCGACTAATTTAATGGAGTCCTACAAGCTCTCCCATACAAGGCTTCAAAAGGTGACATTTGAATACTTGCTTGGTAGCTGTTGTTGTAGGAAAATTCCACATACGGCAAAGATTTCTCCCAATTCTTGCCATATGCTAAAACACAGGCTCTCAAAAGATCTTCCATTATTTGATTCACCCTTTCAGTTTGACCACTGGTCTGAGGATGATAAGCAGTGCTGAAGGATAGTTCAGTTCCCATTGCTTGATGAAGACAATTCCAAAAATGGGAAGTGAATTGAGATCCACGGTCTGAAACAATGACTTTAGGAACACCATGGAGACAAACAATCTTGGCAATATAGAGTTCTGCCAATTGCTTGCCATTAAAAGTGGTTCTGATAGGGATGAAATGAGCCACTTTTGTTAGACGATCAATTATCACCCAAATGGCATCAAACCCATTCTGAGACTTGGGAAGTCCGGTAACAAAATCCATACCGACTTCTTCCCATTTCCATTGTGGAATAGGTAAAGGCTGAAGGGTACCAGCAGGTTTCAAGTGCTTGGCTTTAACCCTTTGGCAAATATCACATTCAAAGAACATCTCGAGCAATTTGCCTTTTCATCTTGCTCCACCAAAATGTTTTCTTTAAATCCTGGTACATCTTAGTACTTCCAGGATGTAATGAAAACTTGGAATTATGAGCCTCTTTAAGAATTAGCTCTCTCAGCTGTGGATCTGAGGGTACAACCAGACGATTGCGATATCGAATGGTACCACGAGCATCTTCAGAAAATTCATTGGCTTTACCTGCCTTCATATTTTCCTTGATCTCTGCTACCTCAGTATCAGCTTTCTGGGCCTCCAGAATTTGATCTTCGAGTGTTGACTTTACTTCTAAGGCAGCAAGAAATCCAACTTCGACCATTTCGAGACTTAAGCGCTGAAAATCAGTACATAAGCTCTTAGTCGAAGGAATTGTTGATAAGCAATTGCATTGTGACTTCCTGCTCAAAGCATCAGCCACAACATTGGCTTTGCCAGGATGGTAGTGAATACCCATATCGTAGTCCTTGATCAATTCAAGCCATCTTCTTTGTCTCATATTCAGATCAACTTGCGTGAATATGTATTTCAGGCTTTTATGATCAGTATAGATTTCGCAACGATTGCCAAGAAGGTAATGTCGCCAAATCTTTAATGCATGGACTACTGCTGCCAATTCCAAATCATGGGTGGGATAATTCACCTCATGAGGTCGCAATCGCTCGATGCATATGCCACAACTCGCCCTCTTGCATAAGCACACAACCAAGTCCATGGCGAGATGCATCACAATAAATATCAAAATTTTATGGATATCCGGAAGAGTGAGAACAGAGCTTGATTAGAGCTTTTCAAAAGTCAAAATCGTTTTCACATTCCATCGACCAAAAGAATTTGTTATCTTTCTTCAAAAGTCGAGTCGATGGCTCGAAATCTTGGAAAAGTTTTCAATGAACCTACGGTAATATCCCGCAAGTCCAAGGAAACTTCGAATTTCAGAAACATTCTTAGGCTGCTTCCAGTCTAGTACATCTTGTACTTTGCTGGGATCAACAGTAATACCTCCTTCGGATAATACATGTCCCAGAAATGCCACTTGCTTGAGCCAGAAAGCACACTTACTAAATTTAGCATACAGCTGATGCTTGCGAAGTGTATCCAGCACAAGTCTCAAATGATGCTCATGCTCTTCGTCAGACTTGGAGTAGATAAGAATGTCGTCAATAAATACAATAACAAACTTATCCAAGAAATCCATGAATACTGAATTCATTAGATTCATGAAATAAGCAGGAGCATTGGTTAGACCAAAGGACATAATAAAGATACTCGCATAATCCGTAACGAGTAGAAAATCTTGTTTTAGGAATATCCTCGGCCCTAACCTTGATCTGATGATAGCCCGATCGCAAATCAATCTTGGAAAAGACACGGGCTCCAGTTAACTGGTCAAATAGATCATCAATTCGGGGCAAAGGATACTTATTCTTGATAGTGACTTCATTTAACTGACGGTAATATACACACATCCGTAAAGTCGATCTTTCTTTTTGACAAAGATAGCGGGCATCCCTGTGGTGAGGAACTTCGGTCGAATGAATCCTTGTCAAGCAATTCTCCAAGCTATTTCTTCAACTCAAACAGCTCATTGGAAGGCATGCGATAAGGTCTTTCGAAATGGGAGCAAGATCAGAACTAGTTCAATCACGAACTCTACTTCCCGATCGGGTGGCATACCGGGAAGGTCTTCAGGAAAGACATCCGGATAATCACATACTACTGGTACTGACTCCAGAGTAGGGGTGGTATCAGCTTTCAATGCACCAAGGTGAGAATGAACTGTTCTAGACTGAAAAATGACTGAAAGGCCATTTTTATTAGTGAGGGATATAGTTCGCTGGGCACAATTAATCGCCGAAATTTTGGATAACCATCCATACCCGTAATGACATCTATCCCTTTAAAGTTTATCACAATCAAGTTCCGCCCAAAAATCTACCCTTCAATATTGATATTGACATTAATATGATTTGATCACCATAAATACCGATCCAAAGTAGTGAATAATATGAGGTGGATGAAGCGGATGCATATCTAATCGATGTTGAGTAGCAAACGCCTACTAATAAAAGAATGGGATGCTCCGAGTCAAATAAAACAAGAGGTGAACCGAAATTAACTAGGAGCATACCAAGGATAACCTCAGTGCCTCGCCGCTTCTTCGCCAGATCAATTGATTCACACGCATCATGACAGAACAGATCAGCTTAACAACCGCCTTTGGGAAGGTGCGAGAACGCAAGAGTCGGAGATGGTGAACAGTGGTAACCCTTTGCCTTAGCAAAGCATTGATTATAAAATGTCCGGCGCACCACAATGGTAACATATCACCCCTACCGACATTGATAGCGAGAGGTGGCTCGTGTCCACTAGGTCGGGACCGCCCATGGTGGCGGTGATTTAAAAGCAAACACCGGTGCCTCGGTGGAATCGAGCCGGTGCTCGGAAGATCGAGGTCGCCACGATCGCGGTCGACCGAACGCCACTATATGTGAATTGAATGGCCTTCTGCCGCTTCCGTGAATCTTCCAAAGCCTTGCTCTTGGTTTCAGCAATGATGGCTTTGTCCACCAGGTGTTGGAAGTTTCTGAAGTCTTGTATTGCCAAAGCCATCTGCAGTTCCTCAGACAAACCATTCATAAAACGGTTTCGACGACGAGTGTCAGTCGAAACATCGTCAGGAGCGTACCGAGCAAGGAAATTGAACTCATGAAGATACTCGGTCACTGACTTTCGCCCTTGCTTGAGAGCGAGAAATTCCTGCTGCTTGAGCATCATTACCCCCTCAGGAATATGGGCCTCGCGAAAAGCCTCCATGAACTCAAGCCAGGTAGGAGTATGTCCAGTAGGTTGGATGGCCTGATAATTATCCCACCAATTACTAGTCGGTCCAACCACCGGTAGCTAGCATACAAGACCTTCTCCTTTCGTAACATTGGGCAATGGTCACTTCTTTTCAATCTCCGAAGCCGATCCTCTGCCTCCATTGATCTCGAGCTGGAGAACATCGGCGGGTTAGTTCGCCGAAAATCACGAGACTACCTCGCCCATGTTGAACTCCCGCCGACCACCGTAGGTAGGAGTAGAGGAGGTGTTACATAAACTGCTCCAATATCGCTGCTCGATCCATGCGGTTGCGCTCAATTTGCATGAGCACATCCGCCATGGTGGGTGGTGGAGGAAGCTCCTCTTCCTGACGACCACCCTGCGGACCATGGGATCCGGAAGGGTCAGTCTGTTCTCCCGAGTATGGAGAACAGGAGTGGAGAACCTCTCCTCTTGTTGTGTTCGTGATCGAGTGGTTGGTCCTATCATCCTGTTGCCATATAATGGTTAACAACATAACAAGGATACACTCGTGCTAACACATACAAGATTTGGAGAAAGAAATTAATTAAATACTAAACTTAAGCATGCAACATGTCATGACATGCAGGCAAGTAATACCAACACACAAAAGCACACGGCACAACAAAAAGGTGCGGCTCCCACTCTTACAATATTTCGGTCATACCAACAACACCACACAGTAAAACAGAACACCACCAAAATCGGTCTCCATTTCACCAGAACCGGTCGGCTATGCCAATTAGCAAAACTTAGCAAAACTAATACACAAAAGTCTGCAACCACTTTATTAACAGGCAACTAATCACCAAGACAGCACCAAGCCGAGTACAGCAAAAAGGGCGGCACTACTTTATTAACACATGAAGCCCAAATACACAAGTCGGCCACTCTAGCACCAAGTTCCAAAATGCAACAGTCAACCCACAGTATTTATACAGAACATAGGACATGCTATTACACACTATTTAGTACACAATACTAGTCTATTTCACAACTATGGCCGAACACATTACCCAGCCCCTAAGTGTAGTCATTACGGTTAAAATTCACCGGAAACTCATTTAACAGATGAGCTTCTAGTGAACCCGTATCTATGGGATCCCTAGGGCTGATGAGACGAGTAGGGGAACCCAGCAGCAAATGATGGCCACCAGAGTGTGTAGGTCGCTGAGTACGAGGAAATCCAGCAGACATCCGTGCTCGACGATTAATCGACCAGGACGAGGAACAAGCCCCGGCACCTCTGGAAGTCTCAATCCCTGTGGTACAGTGGCAGCTGGTGGAATCTCATTGTTGCCATAAAGCACGTTACGAGGAACGCGATTCGTGGCAACACCAAGCCTCAAATACTCCTGTGCCTCGTGCAGACGACGGCGGGTTTCCCATAACTCGCACACGAGACAGTGATAGGTTTGGTCCATGATACGGACCAACCTCTCTAGCTCGCGTACGTATGGGTCTTCTCCAAACTGAATCTCATCAAACGCAATCACATCCGATCTAGGGCCATGTTTCGGGAAGTGTACATAGGGTGGCTGGGACAGCTCCGTCAAATCATGACGAAGGAGGCTCATCATCCTACGCGCAGCTTCCTGCACAGCCATAGACTCGGAAGTGGCACGTACGTGGATACAGTAGGGGACACTACCCACCACTTGTCTGGCGATCACATTAATGATAGCTTGGTACTCTTCCATACCAGGACCTCGGTCTCGACGGTAGATGGCATACTCTGGCTGATATGTGAAATTGGCACGCCACATCATATCTCGAAGTAAGGCAGGAAACCCATCCACCTCTTCGGCTCGAGTCTCTTTAATCAAATACCAGCCACTCATCTACAGAGAAAAGACAAGGTAGGTAAGAAACTGATCTTGAAAAATCAACAGAAAGTTGGATAAGAATTGATACTAAAAGAAGATAAGAAGTAAAAGATAGCAGACTTAGATCTTTAGAAATTAATTTAAGTTAAAATAATGTCACAGAGACTCACTAAAGGTAACAACCATGCTAATTCTATCCTACAGCAAACAGTATGCTCGATACTGTATCAGGAGACCTCAAATATTGGAATGTGTCAATTAAAAATTATCTTGGTAGCATAATTCTTAATTAAGGAACAATGTAATGCCCTTAATAAAAATCATACTAGAAGTATAATCATAATAAGTAACAAACCAACATTTAGGTTCCCGGATATATGCCATGCAATAGTTCCCAGGATTAGTGACTATTGCGCATATATCCTTAATCAACATTGCATCAATCACATACAAGTCACACATTCACATAATTATACATTAATAATTACATCATAATTCGGTTGCTACAGTGTCAGGTCTGCTACAGTACCCGAATTAGCAACAGGAACAGATGACCTTGGGTCATTAACAAAAAGAACGACAGCGGAAACAAAAACATAAAAGCAAAACCACCAATGGCCCCATCATCCCATGAAGCTATTGCGTGGAGGCTAGAACTAGCATCACTCGTTAGCGTCACCCGGATCGGCGCTAACGGGCATTTCATACAAGTATCCATCCTCACCGCAACAAGAGGTCATAAAACCCCGAGTACGAAAGGTACTCAAAGAAGTCTTACACAAACTAATAAAAGAAAGTGTTTGTTAGAACCTATACAAAGGAATAGAAAGTTGTATATGCATAAGGTTGACAATGAAGGTTTAAATGGTTCCATTTTGCATAAAGCGATACATCTTAACCTACAATTGCTATGTTTTGATAAAGCAATTTTGATAAATTGATTTGGACTAAAACAAAGGAGTAAATGTAATTATAAGCATAAACAAGAACAAGAGTACATAACAACTCACAATTAAATGTGCATGACAACCATCATGCCGAAATAATTCCCAAACCAAACTTAGAGCAAAATCTATACAGGTGACATCAATTCAAGTGTCATCCGTAACCGTGGACACGGCTATTCGAATAGTTTTATATCCTTGCAAGGGTGTACAGCTTTACCCACATGACTTAGTTAGCCCGTAAGCCTCCGGAATAATAACACACTGCCTTTGGTGTGTCGGCCGGGTAAACTAAGATTTGGTATTTTTCAACAAGTTAACACTATTGAGTTGGATGACCCATGTGAGATTAATCCCGCTTAACAACGACTGATAGCATATATTCAACCGGGGCTCACATGTTGTACCGGGAATGCCGACCCAGTCAATTAAATGCAAACTCGTGTTAGCCACACATATTACACATGATCGGGGCCTCAAGGAACGTACATGCGATGTAACACATCTACGCCCTTACCCTTCTAAGAACATCTGATATCAATATAAGTTCCACATGGCATACGACACGGCCCGAAGACTTAAGCATCTATGCCATATGAAATCAATACACATGTCCTTACTCTCCAGTATCCAACTCAATAATACTAACCCTTTACTTAACCAAACAGCGCCCATACACTGCGTGTGGAAGTACGTTGGGACTTGAATTAAATTGTCAGAGTTCAGTCCTTAATCAACCCAGACAAGACATCCACATTTCCCAAATCTCGTGCACAAAGGCACCATCACTAGCATCCACTTGTCCAGATTTGAATTAATTGATAACAGGATTTAGAAGCATTTCCAAATCAAATAAACTGAACAAGGATCAAAGATAAATACAAATTATTTGTTGTTCCTGTGTTTGACAAGATAATCTTGTCAAACACTACCGCTTCTATGGATTTGCATGGCTAAGCAAAAGTTAAAACTAAACATTATAACATCACGCACTACCTTAGATCGAGTGTATGATTAAATTAAAGATAAACCACAAATTCGTGGTATAACTAACTAGGAACAGAGCACAAATAAATTTTTAGAAAGTTGCATGCACAAGTTGTCACCAGATTTTGTAAATCTACAGCTCAAAAGATTAGGATCAACATGGTGCGAGAGGAAGCTTGCCTTGATAATAGTATATAACTTCTTGCTCAAGTTCTTGTGGTTCAACAAAAGGTTCAACAAATTCAAGAACCAAGATTCAAAAGAGAATAAAATCCAATGAACACAGGAAAACAGAGAACAAAATGCATAAAAGAATATATGATCAAAATGGTAATGCATGTGTAGCAATATGCTTAAACTATATCTAATTTATTAAGGGTAATAACCCATATATACTATCTAATGATACTTACTACCCAGATATTTAATTTAGAATATAGCTACAAGAATGAGTTTTGAATCGAACAGGCAACATATAATTAAATTATTTATCTAGCTCTACTCCATAAAAATGAACTACAGACGTAGCTAAGTGTATTAAAACGGTGTTGTGCTCTAATTAGTCATTTAGTGCCATAAATAGTAATCCATGACTCAGGACTTTTGTTGTTGGTTTTGGTTGGTGGAACCAACAATAAAAAACAAAGAAAAGTTTACATTCCATTTTAACTAGCGTGAAAAGCTACACAAAGTAATTACTATGAAGGGAGTAATTAATACTACCACCCATTAGTGCTAACCCTTAACTACCCGGTTGAAAAGAAGAAAAGACAAAGGGTGACTTTGTCGGTTTACTCAAAACAAGAAATGACTCCTTTTTGATTTGGATATGTAGGAGACACATAAAAGGATGAACTTAAATAGGAGTTAGAGCTTCTAAGAAGTAATTAATACCATGATTCATGATTACTATCCTCTTGACTCGGTTCTCCTAAAAAAAAAAAGGTAGAGTACTTGTTGGTTAAGCCGACAATGACCACCCGAGAAGAAAATTAGTACAAAATAAAGGGTGGCAGAAGGATCAAAAGAAAAACTACTCATGAAATTAGGGTTGAGTTAAAATCTAAATAAGGCTAGTATAGACAGAGAACCCTAAATCTTGAAAACGATATAAAAGACCTAAAAGTTAAAATACAAGTTTCTAGCTAAATCAAGATAGGAACACCACATGATCAAGGAGTGGTCTAAGGAACTAAAGATGTTCTTAAGGATTTTAGATGATAATACTTAAGGTTTTAACTTACCACTAGGGTTAGAGAAGACAGAGTCAAGCTCTTGGTCAAACAAGAAAAGATCCAAGAGCCTTTTTTCCTTGTGCCGACCAAAAGAAAATGATGGAACTTAGCTCTAAAGATCATTAGATACATTCTTGCTAAAGAAAGATGGAACCCATCTCACCCAGGTGAGGTTTTTCAAGATGAAGCTTCACAGCTCAAGTTGACAGGGAGAAGAACCACAAGTTCAACCTACAAGAAATACCCAAAACCACCTTAGTATAAGATGTAGGTATGCTTGTAGTTGAACAAAGGTGGAAGAACAAGGAGCTTCACTGCAAAGGAAAATAAAGATGGTGAGCTCCCCCTTGGTCAACAATGTCAGAAGTCCCAAGACTAAGGTTTATATAGTGTATAGAACGTGTAGAGCAACCGAGAATTGTCTAGAATCCAAGAGGTGGCACTAAAGATAGATATTGAGAGGAAAATATCATCATTGACACTGTTCACCGCTCAAAGACACCAGAAAAAAACGTTTAATCGGTGCAAAACCGAGAGGAAACAAAGAAACGCCACTTACATGGGTCCCAGAGGCAAACACAGCAGTGCACCGCATGCAGGGGAGCAAAACCGGTCACTGACGCGTGGGACCCCAGGGGATAACCACCGCATGCAATGCGACACAACCGATCTAATGCACGACCACCGCTCGATCCTACACGAGCGCGTGATCTGCGGGTTAAAATACATTGAATCCAGATCGAGCAATTTGGGCCACACGATCTCAAATGGACGGCCACGATCGCGAAAGCACATGAAGTGGTCGAAGGTCACAACTCGCGAGCCGCCGGATTTGGCTTAACGGCCGCGATGCAATGGGGAACTATCGCGGTCCGATCGCCCACTCAACAGAGCCGCGGCGATTGGGCTTCAACGGTCCCAGATGCCATGCGCCGCCGGCGCTTCGGACCATGGGCTCCATCGCCGCACGCGCAAATCAACGGCCAAGATCAAGGCGGCTCCGGGTGGTCCGAACATCACAATGATCGTGGGCCGCCGACGGATTTCAACGGTGGATATCGAGGAGGTGTAAGGGTGGTCCGAACGTTTCAGAGATCTCGACGGTTGAGATAGAATCCAACGTTGGAATTATTTGTGTGTGTGTGTGTGGGTGGTCCGGATAGCCCAAGAATTGGGCCCGTTCGCGAGAATGGACGGGCTGCGATGGGCTAGGGTTTGACGCAGCACGCTGCGTGTGGACGTGACAGAGCCGGACTGGCGACTGGTTGAACGCGACCGCCACGTCAATGCCGTGGTCGCTCTGTTAGCCGAGAGGTTTGACCAAATGAATTCAAAATTGCAAGAACTTTGAGTGGGACTTTAGAAATAGTAAATAAATTTGTAAATTCATGAAATTTTGCAGAATTACTACTGGGATGATATATTCCCCAAATAAATTTTAAAATCCCAGTTTCTTCTTGCTAAATACATAAATAATTTATTTAGACCAACTAGGATTTAATTAAAGACAATTATTTTTCTGAAAATCAAAATAATTTCTAAAAATTCAACAAAAATTATTTTTGGTCATAATAATTCATCTGATTTTTAATTAAAATAAATCCCAGTCATAATACCAACATTGGATGGTATTTTTTTGAAATTTTGATCAAGTGGAAGTTTGTAATAGAAATTTGGGGAAATTAGGTTGTAACAAGTTGCCTAAATTGCCAAAATGAACAAGAATGACATGAACAAGACTTTATTATCAGATATTAGGGCCGAGGTCTGTTACAAACCTATTTCCCTTAAGAAAATCTCATTCCGAGATTTCCTACAATTCGAAGTTGGACAAAGATGAGGTTGAAATGATGTTCTTTAGAAACATAACATCGTTGTCTTTATTTCTTTCAAAGATAGAAAAGAAATTTCACATAACAACATAGTGCTGTTATTACAACTTATGTTACATTGCTTTGTTTAACCTTGCCTTTCTTGATTTAAAGACAAGTATTAAACATCAAAAAGGTGGGGGTGCTCGATCCTCATTAGATCTTCGCGCTCCCAAGTGGCTTCATCTTCGGAATGATTAGCTCACTGAATTTTTAAGAACTTGACAGTGCGATTTCTTGTCCTACGTTCCATTTCATCGAGGATATGCACTGGTTGTTCTTGTACGAAAGATCTGGTTGCAGATCAAGATTCTCATAAATAGTAGCCTCGGTAGGAACACGAAGGCACTTCTTTAATTGAGAAACATGAAAGGTATCATGGATCGCCGATGAGTGTCGGAAGTTCCAATCGATATGCCACGGCTCCTCGCTTTTGCAATGATTCGGAAGGTCCGATATAACGAGGTGCTAGCTTCCTTTCACTTGAAAGCTTATGAGTACCTTTCATCGGCGACACTTTAAGATAGACAAAGTCATCTATCTCAAAACTTAGCTCACGACGCCGATGATCTAAGATAGCTCTTCCGACGAGATCAAGGCGATTTTCAAACGGTCTCGAATCGCATTTAACTTGCTCTTCACTTCCAAAACCAAGTCTGGCCAAAGAATGGTCTTTCACCGATTCTCGACTAATTTAATGGAGTCCTACAAGCTCTCCCATACAAGGCTTCAA
Source organism: Phyllostachys edulis (assembly GCA_036346405.1). Lineage (NCBI taxonomy): Eukaryota > Viridiplantae > Streptophyta > Magnoliopsida > Poales > Poaceae > Phyllostachys > Phyllostachys edulis. The sequence goes on from JAYEVD010000455.1 coordinate 38,326, forward strand.
AAGGTGACATTTGAATACTTGCTTGGTAGCTGTTGTTGTAGGAAAATTCCACATACGGCAAAGATTTCTCCCAATTCTTGCCATATGCTAAAACACAGGCTCTCAAAAGATCTTCCATTATTTGATTCACCCTTTCAGTTTGACCACTGGTCTGAGGATGATAAGCAGAGCTGAAGGATAGTTCAGTTCCCATTGCTTGATGAAGACAATTCCAAAAATGGGAAGTGAATTGAGATCCACTATTCAAACAATGACTTTAGGAACACCATGGAGACAAACAATCTTGGCAATATAGAGTTCTGCCAATTGCTTGCCATTAAAAGTGGTTCTGATAGGGATGAAATGAGCCACTTTTGTTAGACGATCAATTATCACCCAAATGGCATCAAACCCATTCTCGAGACTTGGGAAGTCCCAGAACAAAATCCATACCGACTTCTTCCCATTTCCATTGTGGAATAGGTAAAGGTCAAGGGTACCAAGAGAGTTTCAAGTGCTTGGCTTTAACCCTTTGGCAAATATCACATTCAAAGAACATACCGAGCAATTTGCCTTTTCATCTTGCTCCACCAAAATGTTTTCTTTAAATCTGGTACATCTTAGTACTTCCGTGATGTAATGAAAACTTGGAATTATGAGCCTCTTTAAGAATTAGCTCTCTCAATTTGTGGATCCGAGGGTACAACCGCACGATTGCGATATCGAATGGTACCACGAGCATCTTCGTAAAATTCATTGGCTTTACCGCCTTCATATTTTCCTTGATCTCGCTACCGAGTATCGACTTTACGGGCCTCCGAATTTGATCTTCGAGTGTTGACTTTACTTCTAAGGCAAGAAGAAATCCAACTTCGACCATTTCGAGACTTAAGCTACCGAAAATCAAGACATAAGCTCTTAGTCGAAGGAATTGTTGATAAGCAATTGCATTGTGACTTCTCGCCAAAGCATCACCACAACATTGGCTTTGCCAGATGGTAGTGAATACCCATATCGTAGTCCTTGATCAATTCAAGCCATCTTCTTTGTCTCATATTCAGATCAACTTGCGTGAATATGTATTTCGTGCTTTATGATCAAGATAGATTTCGCAACGATTGCCAAGAAGGTAATGTCGCCAAATCTTTAATGCATGGACTACGCCGCCAATTCCAAATCATGGGTGGGATAATTCACCTCATGAGGTCGAATCGCTCGATGCATATGCCACAACTCGCCCTCTTGCATAAGCACACAACCAAGTCCATGGCGAGATGCATCACAATAAATATCAAAATTTTATGGATATCCGGAAGAGTGAGAACAGAGCTTGATTAGAGCTTTTCAAAAGTCAAAACTGCTTTCACATTCCACCGACCAAAAGAATTTGTTATCTTTCTTCAAAAGTCGAGTCAAGGGCTCGAAATCTTGGAAAAGTTTTCAATGAACCCACGGTAATATCCCGCAAGTCCAAGGAAACTTCAATTTCGTAAACATTCTTAGGTCGCTCAGCCTAGTACATCTTGTACTTTGTCGATCATCAAAGAATACCTCCTTCGGATAATACATGTCCGTAAATGCCACTTGCTTGAGCCGTAAAGCACACTTACTAAATTTAGCATATAACCGATGCTTGCGAAGTGTATCCAAAGACAAGTCTCAAATGATGCTCATGCTCTTCGTCCGACTTGGAGTAGATAAGAATGTCGCCAATAAATACAATAACAAACTTATCCAAGAAATCCATGAATACCGAATTCATTAGATTCATGAAATAAGCAGAGCATTGGTTAGACCAAAGGATATAAAGATACTGCATAATCCGTAACGAGTAGAAAATGCCGTTTTAGGAATATCCTCGCCCTAACCTTGATCTGATGATAGCCCGATCGCAAATCAATCTTGGAAAAGACACGGGCTCCAGTTAACTGGTCAAATAGATCATCAATTCGGGGCAAAGGATACTTATTCTTGACAGTGACTTCATTTAACGGACGGTAACATACACACATCCGTAAAGTCTGATCTTTCTTTTTGACAAAGATAGCCGGGCATCCCCAGGGGGAGGAACTCGGTCGAATGAATCCCTTGTCAAGCAATTCTCCAAGCTATTTCTTCAACTCAAACAGCTCATTGGAAGGCATGCGATAAGGTCTTCGAAATGGGAGCAGATCAGAACTAGTTCAATCACTTAACTCTACTTCCCGATCGGTGGCATACCGGGAAGGTCTTCAGGAAAGACATCCGGATAATCACATACTACTGGTACTGACTCCAGAGTAGGGGTGGTATCAACTTTCAATGCACCAAGGTGAGAATGAACTGTTCTAGACTGAAAAATGACTGAAAGGCCATTTTTATTAGTGAGGGATATAGTTCGCTGGGCACAATTAATCTGGCCGAAATTCTTGGATAACCAGTCCATACCCAGAATGACATCTATCCCTTTAAAGTTTATCACAATCAAGTCTGCCCAAAAATCTACCCCTTCAATATTGATATTGACATTAAGGCAGATTTGATCAGTCATAAATACTGATCCAGGCGAGTGAATAATATGAGGTGGATGAAGCAGATGCATATCTAACTGATGTTGAGTAGCAAACTGCCTACTAATAAAAGAATGGGATGCTCCGAGTCAAATAAAACAAGAGTGAACTGAAATTAACTAGGAGCATACCAAGGATAACCTCAGTGCCTCGGCCGCTTCTTCAAAGATCAATTGATTCACACGATCATGACAGAACAGATCAAAGCTTAACAACCGCTTTTGGGAAGGTGCAGAATGCACATGAGTCGGAGATGGTCGAACAGTGGTAACCCTTTGCCTTAGCAAAGCATTGATTCGCAAAATGTCGGGCGCACCACAATGGTAACATATCACCCCTACCGACATTGATAGCAGAGGTGGCTCAGGTCCACTAGGTCGGGACCGTTCCAAATGGTGGCGGTGGACGAAAAGCAAACACCGTGTACTGGTGGAACCGAGCCGGTGCTCGGAAAGATCGAGGTCGCCACGACGCGGTCGATCGAACGACCACTATATGTGAATTGAATGGCCTTCGCCGCTTCGTGAATCTTCCAAAGCCTTGCTCTTGGTTTCAAAGAATGATGGCTTTGTCCACAAGGTGTTGGAAGTTTCAAGTCTTGTATTGCCAAAGCCATCTGCAATTCCTCGACAAACCATTCATAAAACGGTTTCGACGACGAAAGTGTCAGTCAAACATCGTCGAGCGCATCGAGCAAGGAAATTGAACTCATGAAGATACTCGGTCACCGACTTTCGCCCTTGCTTGAGAGCGAGAAATTCTCGCCGCTTGAGCATCATTACCCTCAGAATATGGGCCTCATGAAAAGCCTCCATGAACTCAAGCCGTAGGAGTATGTCCAAGATGGGTTGGATGGCCCGATAATTATCCCACCAATTACTAGTTGGTCCACCACCGGTAGCTAGCATACAAGACCTTCTCCTTTCGTAACATTAGGCAATGGTCACTTCTTTTCAATCTCCGACGCCAATCCTCCGCCTCCATTGATCCCGAGCCGGAGAACACCGGCGGGTTAGTTCACGAAAATCACGAGACTACCTCGCCCATGTTGAACTCCTGCTCGACCACCGGTGTAGGAGTAGAGGAGGTGTTACGTATAACTGCTCCAATATGCTGTCGATCCATGCGGTTGCGCCAATTTGCATGAGCACATCCGCCATGGTGGGGTGGTGGAGGAAGCTCCTCTTCCGACGACCACCTTGCGGACCATGGGATCCGGAAGGTCACTGTTTCTCCCGAGTATGGAGAACAGAGTGGAGAACCTCTCCTCTTGTTGTGTTCGTGATCGAGTGGTTGGTCCTGTCATCCTGCTGCCATATAATGGTTAACAACATAACAAGGATACACTCGTATAACACATACAAGATTTGGAGAAAGAAATTAATTAAATACTAAACTTAAGCATGCAACATGTCATGACATGCAGGCAAGTAATACCAACACACAAAAGCACACGGCACAACAAAAGGTGCGGCTCCCACTCTTACAATATTCGGTCATACCAACAACACCACACAAGAAAGCAGTAACACCACCAAAATCGGTCTCCATTTCACGAGTAATCCTGGCCGGCTATGCCAATTAGCAAAACTTAGCAAAACTAATACACAAAAGTCTGCAACCACTTTATTAACAAGCAACTAATCACCAAGACAAAGACCAAGCCAAGTACAAAGAAAAGGCGGCACTACTTTATTAACACATGAAGCCCAAATACACAAGTCGGCCACTCTAGCACCAAGTTCCAAAATGCAACAATAACCCACAAGATTTATACGTAACATAGGACATGCTATTACACACTATTTAGTACACAATACTAGTCTATTTCACAACTATGGCCAACACATTACCCAGCCCCTAAGTGTAGTCATTACGGTTAAAATTCACCGAAACTCATTTAACAGATGAGCTTCGTGAACCCAGATCTATGGGATCCCTAGGGCCGATGAGACGAGTAGGGAACCCAAGAAGAAATGATGGCCACCAGAGTGTGTAGGTCGCCGAGTACGAGGAAATCCAAAGAGACATCCGTGACTGACGACCTCGACCAAGGACAGAACAAGCCCCGCACCTCGAAGTCTCAACTCGTGGGTACAAAGGGCACCGTGGAATCTCATTGTTGCCATAAAGCACGTTACGAGGAACGCGATTCGTAGCAACACCAAGCCTCAAATACCTCGTGCCTCGTCGCGACACGGCGGTTTTCTATAACTCGCACACGAGATGTTGATAGGTTTGGTCCATGATACGACCAACCTCTCTAGCTCGCAGACGTATGGGTCTTCTCCAAACCGAATCTCATCAAACGCAATCACATCCGATCTAGGCCATGTTTCGAAGTGTACATAGGGTGGTGGGACAGCTCCGCCAAATCATGACGAAGGAGGCCCATCATCCCACGCAGCACTTCTCGCATGACCATAGACTCGGAAGTGGCACGTACGTGGATACAGTAGGGGACACTACCCACCACTTGTCTGGCGATCACATTAATGATAGCTTGGTACTCTTCCATACCAGGATCTCGGTCTCGACGGTAGATGGCATACTCGTTGATATGTGAAATTGGCACGCCACATCATATCTCAAGTAAGGCAGAAACCCATCCACCTCTTCGCTCGAAGTCTCTTTAATCAAATACCTACCACTCATCTACAGAGAAAAGACAAGGTAGGTAAGCTGATCTTGAAAAATCAATGTAAAGTTGGATAAGAATTGATACTAAAAGAAGATAAGAAGTAAAAGATAGCAGACTTAGATCTTTAGAAATTAATTTAAGTTAAAATAATGTCACAGAGACTCACTAAAGGTAACAACCATGCTAATTCTATCCTACAGCAACCGTATGCTCGATACTAACGTCAGGAGACCTCAAATATTGGAATGTGTCAATTAAAATTATATTGGTAGCATAATTCTTAATTAAGGAACAAATGTAATGCCCTTAATAAAAATCATACTAGAAGTATAATCATAATAAGTAACAAACCAACATTTAGGTTCCTGATATATGCCATGCAATAGTTCCCGTGATTAGTGACTATTACATATATCCTTAATCAACATTGCATCAATCACATACAAGTCACACATTCACATAATTATACATTAATAATTACATCATAATTCGGTTGTTACAGTATCAGGTCTGCTACAGTACCCGAATTAGCAACAGAACAGAATGACCTTGGGTCATTAACAAAAAGAACGACAATGAAACAAAAACATAAAAGCAAAACCACAAATGGCCCCATCATCCCAAGAGTTATTGCGTGGAGGCTAGAACTAGCATCACTCGTTAGCGTCACCCAGATCGGCGCTAACGGGCATTTCATACAAGTATCCATCCTCACCTGCAACAAGAGGTCATAAAACCCTGAGTACGAAAGGTACTCAGCAAGTCTTACACAAACTAATAAAAGAAAGTGTTTGTTAGAACCTATACAAAGGAATAGAAAGTTGTATATGCATAAGGTTGACAACAGAAGGTTTAAATGGTTCCATTTTGCATAAAGCGATACATCTTAACCTACAGTTGCTATGTTTTGATAAAGCAATTTTGATAAATTGATTTGGACTAAAACAAAGGAGTAAATGTAATTATAAGCATAAACAAGAACAAGAGTACATAACAACTCACAATTAAATGTGCATGACAACCATCATGCCGAAATAATTCCCAAACCAAACTTAGAGCAAAATCTATACAGTGACATCAATTCAAGTGTCGTCTCAGAATCGCAAGTGGACACTGACTATTCAATAGTTTTATATCCTTGCAAGGGTGTACATCTTTACCCACATGACTTAGTTAGCCCGTAAGCCTCAGGAATAATAACACACCGCCTTTGGTGTGTCGGCCGTAAACTAAGATTTGGTATTTTTCAACAAGTTAACACTATTGAGTTGATGACCCATGTGAGATTAATCCCGCTTAACAACGATCGATAGCATATATTCAACCGGGCTCACATGTTGTACCAGGAATGCCGACCAAATCAATTAAATGCAAACTCGTGTTAGCCACACATATTACATCGCAAGCCGGGCCTCAAGGAACGTACATATGATGTAACACATCTACGCCTTACCCTTCTAAGAACATCCGATATCAATATAAGTTCCACATGGCATACGACACGGCCCAAGACTTAAGCATCTATGCCATATGAAATCAATACACATGTCCTTACTCTCCAAAGATCCAACTCAATAATACTAACCCTTTACTTAACCAAACATCGCCCATACATCTGCGTGTGGAAGTACGCTGGGACTTGAATTAAATTGTCGAGTTAGGTCCTTAATCAACCCGCATAAGACATCCACATTTCCCAAATCTCGTGCACAAAGGCACCATCACTAGCATCCACTTGTCCAGATTTGAATTAATTGATAACAGATTTAGAAGCATTTCCAAATCAAATAAACTGAACAAGGATCAAAGATAAATACAAATTATTTGTTGTTCCTGTGTTTGACAAGATAATCTTGTCAAACACTACCGCTCTATGGACTGCATGGCTAAGCAAAAGTTAAAACTAAACATTATAACATCACAGCACTACCTTAGATCGAGTGTATGATTAAATTAAAGATAAACCACAAATTCGTGGTATAACTAACTAGGAACAGAGCACAAATAAATTTTTAGAAAGTTGCATGCAAATGTCACCAGATTTTGTAAATCTACGCTCAAAAGATTAGGATCAACATGGTGCGAGAGGAAGCTTGCCTTGATAATAGTATATAACTTCTTGCTCGAGTTCTTGTGGTTCAACAAAAGGTTCAACAAATTGTAAGAACCAAGATTCAAAAGAGAATAAAATCCAATGAACACGGGAAAAACAGAGAACAAAATGCATAAAAGAATATATGATCAAAATGGTAATGCATGTGTAGCAATATGCTTAAACTATATCTAATTTATTAAGGGTAATAACCCATATATACTATCTAATGATACTTACTACCCGATTTTTAATTTAGAATATAGCTACAATTCATGAGTTTTGAATCGAACAGGCAACATATAATTAAATTATTTATCTAGCTCTACTCCATAAAATGAACTATCGCACGTAGCTAAGTGTATTAAAAGCGGTGTCCGGCTCTAATTAGTCATTTAGTGCCATAAATAGTAATCCAAAATTTGTGGACTTTTTGTTGTTGTTTTGGTCGATTGGAACCAACAATAAAAAGAAAGAAAAGTTTACATTCCATTTTAACTAGCTTGAAAAGCTACACAAAGTAATTACTATGAAGGGAGTAATTAATACTACCACCCATTCTTGCTAACCCTTAACTACCCGGTTGAAAAGAAGAAAAGACAAAAGGTGACTTTGTCGGTTTACTCAAAACAAGAAATGACTCCTTCCCGATTTCGCTATGTAGGGAGACACGTAAAAGGATGAACTTAAATAGGAGTTAGAGCTTCTAAGAAGTAATTAATACCATGATTCATGATTACTATCCTACCGACGCTGTTCTCCGTAAAAAAGAAAAAGCGGTAGAGTCTTGTTGGTTTAAGCCGACAATGACCACCCGAGAAGAAAATTAGTACAAAATAAAGGGTGGCAAGAAGGATCAAAGAAAAACTACTCATGAAATTAGGGTTGAGTTAAAATCTAAATAAGGCTAGTGTATAGACAAAGAACCCTAAATCTTGAAAACGATATAAAAGACCTAAAAGTTAAAATACAAGTTTCTAGCTAAATCAAGATAGGAACACCACATGATCAATTGAGTGGTCTAAGGAACTAAAGATGTTCTTAAGGATTTTAGATGATAATACTTAAGGTTTTAACTTACCACCTAGGGTTAGAGAAGACAGAGTCAAGCTCTTGGTCAAACAAGAAAAGATCCAAAGAGCCTTTTTCCTTTGTGCCACCAAAAGAAAATGATGGAACTTAGCTCTAAAGATCATTAGATACATTCTTGCTAAAGAAAGATGGAACCCATCTCACCCAGTGAGGTTTTTCAAGATGAAGCTTCACTGACTCAAGTTGACAGGAGAAGAACCACAAGTTCAACCTACAAGAAATACCCAAAACCACCTTAGTATAAGATGTAGGTATGCTTGTAGTTGAACAAAGGTGGAAGAACAAGGAGCTTCACTGCAAAGGAAAATAAAGATGGTGAGCTCCCCCTTGGTCAACAATGTCAGAAGTCCCAAGACTAAGGTTTATATAGTGTATAGAACGTGTAGAGCAACCGAGAATTGTCTAGAATCCAAGAGGTGGCACTAAAGATAGATATTGAGAGGAAAATATCATCATTGACACTGTTCACCGTTCAGCACACCGGCAGAAAAAACATTGCACTGGTGCACCGCGGGAGAGGAAACAAAGAAACACCACTTACATGCGGGTCCCAGAGGCAAACACAGCAGTGCACCGCATGCAGGGGAGCAAAACCGGTCACTGACGCGTGGGACCTAGGGATAACCACCGCATGCAATGCGCACAGCCAGTCCCAATGCACAACCACCGTTCGATCCTACACGAGCGGCTGTGATGCGGGGTTAAAATACATTGAATCGGTATCGAGCAATTTGGGCCACACGATGTCAAATGGATGGCCACGATCGCGAGCATGAAGTGGTCCGAAGGTCACAACTCTCGCGAGCCGCGATGACGGCTTAACGGCCGCGATGCAATGGGGAACCTGTCGCGTCCGATCGCCCACTCAACAGAGCCGTGGCGATTGGCTTCAACGGCCCCAGATGAGGCGCGCCGCGGCGCCGGACCATGGGCTCCATCGCCGCACGCGCAAATCAACGGCCAAGATCAAGGCGGCTCCGGTGGTCCGAACATCACAAGGATCGGGCCGCCGACGGATTTCAGGAAGGATATCGAGGAGGTGTAAGGGTGGTCCGAACGTAGAGAGATGGTTCAGATAGAATCCAACGGAATTCGTTGTGTGTGTGTGAGGTGGTCCGAGACCAAAGAATCGGCCCGCTTCGGCGAGAATGGACGCGAGATGGGCTAGGGTTTCACAAGCGCACGACGCGGGACGTGCGTGGCCGACCAAGACTGGTTGAACCCGACCGCCACGCCATGCTGTTGAGTCGTGCTGTGCCGAGAGGTTTGACCAAATGAATTCAAAATTGCAAGAACTTTGATCGACTTTAGAAATAGTAAATAAATTTGTAAATTCATGAAATTTTGCAGAATTACTATGGGATGATATATTCCCCAAATAAATTTTACAATCCCATTTTCTTCTTGATAAATACATAAATAATTTATTTAGACCAACTAGGATTTAATTAAAGACAATTATTTTTCGAAAATCAAAATAATTTCTAAAAATTCAACAAAAATTATTTTTGGTCATAATAATTCATCTAATTTTAATTAAAATAAATCCCAGTCATAATACCAACATTGGATGGTATTTCCTTTTGAAATTTTGATCAAGTGGAAGTTTGTAATAGAAATTTGGGGAAATTAGGTTGTAATAAGTTGCCTAAATTGCCAAAATGAATAGTAATAACATGAACAAGATCTTTATTATCAGATATTAGGCCGAGGCTGTTACACCTCCTCTCAACCAACTCATCGACCTCCCATCTCACTGCAGTGAGGTCATGGCCGCTGGATAAAGATCCAACCGCCACGACCTCCTCTCGCTTGTCTTGTGCACTGACCTCCTCCGGCCAACACCGCAGGACTTCCCCACCTCATTGAGGTCACAACCGTTGGATCAAAGATCCATGGCCATGACCTCCACTCGCTATCAAACCACTCTGACCTCCTCTCCACCTTGTTGAGGTCGTAGCTGGATTTAGATCCAAAGGCCACGACTCCGCCGCATTCATCGCAGCTAGGACCTCCTCCCGCCTTTTAAAACTTACTGTTTCAAAATCATATCTGAGGTCTGCGACCTTCCTAGCGATTCTCATCCAACGGTTGGGAGGCATGCCCTGTTCTTCTCCTAGCTCGCCAAGACGCCGCCATGGCAAAGTGAGGAGGTCAATGGCATGTCTTGTCCAACGCCCTGTGTTCAGGTGCACATTTATTGCGTGTCAAGATTTTCCGCCCTAGGCCATGCCCTAGGTCCGCTCCGACCGCCCCATCACATCCATTGTCTTGTCCAGCCATGGATCGCGCCATGGGCTAAGCTCACCATGAGCTTAACCCTTGCTCACGACCTCCATGTCCCGGGTTATAAAAGCTCCCTTTGCCTTCATTGGCTTCTTTTTCCACACCTCACCATTTTACTCTCGGCCTGAGGAGCTCAAACCACTTTGACCTCCTTGGCCGCCATTGGAGCACATTGGAGCTCCTTGGGCATTGAGTACTCGATGGCACCTCTCCGACCTTTGCTCCATTGTTGCTCCTCTAATTCCTAGAAGTCCTAACCCTAACTCCATTTGGGTTGGCCTTTTCAGAAGGGCTAGTGGAGCTTGGTGCCGAGGATTTCCTTTGGCCGTGGAGCTCATCGTCTTCACCAAAGACGGCCTACCTCCTCTCCAACCTCCTCGGCTTCTTCAGACCTCCGTGTACTTCCCGGTAGTCCTTAGCTACCGGGCACCTGCATGAATGTTGTTATGAGCTTTTCTTGGGCACCCGCTTGAATGAACGCTATGAGCTCTTTATCGATGTTTGTGTTTTGGCCGTGTTGATCATCTCGTTCCTCTCCGCCGCTTGTGACTTAGGCCGCCGCCGCCGAGAGTGGTCCTCAGCAGTGCGCAACACTATTGCGCACACATTGATGCTCTTTGGTTGGCGCCGGCGAGGTCCTCATCGCCGACGCCGAGCCTTGGTAGCCTCTCGGGATTTTGTCGACGACAATGGCATCTGGTCGTTGTCGTTAAGACAAAGACCTCCCCATTTATGGCTAATCACCTCCAATCATTGTAGCCTTTAATGTGTCCTTAGCCGTCTGCAGGTCTTGTGTCGCCCATCTTAGATTTACTGGCTAGACCTCCTGGGCCATCTTAGCCATCTTGGACCTCCCTGGGGTCTCTCTTTGCAAAAGACCACCCCTGGTCTTTTGTAAGGACAACCCTCAGACCTCCTCCTTGCGATCTTGACCGCTAGGACCTCCGTGTGGGAGATCTTGGCCGTTGAGGTCCTCCCCTGTTAATCTCCACCGTAGGACCTCCCCGAGGTCCTCTTAACCTTGTGGACCTCCTCGGGTAATCTTAGCCGCCTGCACTCCCAAAGGAAATCTGAGCCGCTTAGGACCTCCCTTTGTTAGATCTTGGCCGCTCAGACCACCCCAAGTGGATCTGAACCGCCCAGACCTCTTTGTTGTTGCCTTGACCGCTAAGGTCCTCCCCGGGACAATCTAGACCAAGAAGGTCCTCCTTGAAAATCTGGACGGCCCAGACCTCCTCGAGAGGTCTTGACGATGTAGATCTTCCTTGGGGAGATCTTGATAGTTTAGATCTTCCTTTGAAGATCTCACCGCCAGACCTCCCTCGTTTGATCTGGACCGCCCCGGTCCTCCCTCATGTGTTGTGGTTCGTTGGATGCAAGATCAACGGCCACGACCTCCTCCGGCGCTCAGCTAGCTGTGGAGTGGCAGGAGGACATGGACCGTTGGATCCAAGATCAACGCCCATGTTCTCTGGACTCGCACAAAGCGGCAAGGCGCTTTTCCTCCGAGGTCTTGGGCCGCTTGATTTAGATCAACGGTTCACATCCTCCCTCTGTTTTGAAAGTTTAGAAATTCGGTGAGCACTTATTTATAAACCTAAAAAGGTATGAACTTTAAAATGCATAACTAATTCAATTTAAATCCAAATAGGGTGATTCAAATTTCTGTAGCTCTGGTTTGGACTGGGCTCTAATCTAAAAATGGTTATGGGCTCAGTTCAGCTCCAGAACATGTGTTTGCAAATAGTTTTCAAAACAAACTTTAAATGTTGCAATAAAATTCAAATTAACTTGTAAAATGCATAGATAATGCTCTGTAGATTATTTTTGAGTGAATCCAACTTTGTTGGCTTCCTCTGTTAGTAAACTAAATGTTAGAATAAGATTTAGGCTTGTCACTTCTTTCAAAAAGCTTTCTTGTGCATTTTAATTTTGTTCAAGTTCTTGTTTTTGAAAGATTATAGAAAATGCATAATAGCTCCAAATGAGATGACCTCAATTGTGTTATTCGTCTCATGAGGTGCTGGTTTTACAGTAAAAATCTCAGTATCACCACCCTTCTAGAAAATGTTGCCTAATAATTAAATTAGTGAATAGTGGAAGTTTGGTATTTTTAGGGCTGAGCAGAATTGTTTTGCTCATATCTTTTGCATTGAGAATCCAAATCCATTGGTTCTTGTTGCTAAATTCCCTAAAAATAATCCCCTTTCTTCTGTAGAAATTTCAGAGCATTTGGAGTTTGTTTGCTGTGCTGTCCTTGTGGTTTTTGTCGTTCTTATCGATTCTTTTCGCCTTTTCGATTAGGTGCCGACGAGTGGGTTGATCCCGTGAGTGTTTCTCTGCAGAAAATTGGTTAACTCCAGCAAGGCAAGCAGTTTGATCATATCCCGCTTAATCCCATTACTTTCAAAGTCTAATATTTTGTTTAACTTGTATGTATGCATGCTTTTGTGTCAAAGTAATTTTATCGATTAGAGGTAGCTATTCCTATTGCATTGTTGCCTCTAAATTGTTACCCCTGCCACAAACCATAAGTTACTAATATCGCTGGTGAATTAGAGCCCGTGATTTAATTATGCTCTTTTATTGTTTTTACTATGTCATGCTTAGCAATGCTTAGATAACGGTAGAAATGGGCGGTTGTTTTACATTATGTCGATGACCTTGATCACACTAAAAACTATTATTCCATTATGTCCCTTGTATGATTTGTTAATTTGTAAACAAATAAAAATGAAAACTATTTGGACTTGGGCATATTGGATGGATGGTGTGGTTTTTGGAATGTGGTATGTATGCTGAGTCAATAAGGACCGAGTTACTTGCGCCACTGCTCGAGTAATTTTATGCTAACCACACGAGGGGATATGGGACCTCTTGACTAAGTACTTTGGGAGGTGTTAATTATGAGCCGGTCGGTTGGTATGTTTTACAAGAAAATGTGTGTGTGTGGTGTGAGGGGAGCATTAGCAGATCTGCTAGGTCAGTTCGATGTGTCCTTATCCCCATGGGTTATGGGTTTTAATTAGCATCGTCCATTGAAATGTCTCAGAGGGACTTAGCTGCGTGCGCAGATACCAAAGGAAGTGTGCTAAATCATGTGGTAAAAGGCTATTCGACGTGTGGGTACATTGGTACACCCCGCAGGTTAAAACTATTCAAATAGCCTCGCCCTAGGTTATGGACACGCCGAAACGCCTGTGAGAACTAGACTACAACCTTTAATTAAAACTTGACATGGTTGGTATGAATGGATGTTCATACTATTGTTGTGGTGACTATTGGGTTAGTCACTTCCTGTGTTGTTCGTTGTTATTATTATTGTATCGCTGATACTTCAACATTTAAAAATGCTTTGTCAAAATTGCTTTCAATCTATTACATTATTGCAAATGAAAACTTGCTTTATGCTAAAATGAGTCCAAAGCCTCATCCACTAAATAAAGCTTGCATGTAGTTAAACTATAGTTCTGTTATATTACACGCCGCCTTAAGTAGTACATTTTTGTACTCATTTGCTTTGCTTAACTTTAATTGTTGCAGAGGAAGAGGTTGATCCCCAAGGTATTAACTTTTGTGAGTGATCTTCGCTTTGACGACTAGTCGGGCGTCTTGGCCGCTTGTTTTGTGGGTTAAGGCACACTAATTGGCTTTTTATTTATCGCCATCTTATGGCCTTTGCTTCACCGTTATTTATCTCTTTAGTTGTTGAGTTGTTATTTGGCCTACGGCCTCTTTTGTAATAAATCTCTATTATGTATGTCTTTGTTTAATCTAGTTCGTGCTTGGTTCTATGTTTGTATGGAATTGATGCATGATTTTGTAAAGGGTGTATGTACAAAGACTGGGATGTACATATTTTCCCAAGGCATGTGATATTTTGTTTGTGATGCTATGGTTAATGATAACTAAGCATTACAAGCTAAATACCCTTGTCTCACACGCTTCTCCCTGCAGATCTGGGAATGGGGAGACCATCTAACCCTACAACCCACGCAGCATCAGGAACATAGCAATTCCAGCCAAGATGGTTGAATGGTTTTTACTAAAAATTAACAGATGCTACAATTAACTATGTAGCTACACTACTGCATTATATGATCTATCTAATATAACTCAATTTCTCACTACCACTCCATTACCGCCCGTGCCATATAGTATCGTGCAACCATGCAGAGCTCCATCGTGACGCCCCATTCATGTATATAGACACATAACTATACATGCCTTTTTTTTGTAGATTTCTTTTTTTAATAAAAGATGCATAGTCTATATATGGATTACAAAGAACATAAATGTACCGTGCGTAAATTGACTAATTTGTTAACGGAGACTGTGGTTAGCAACATCTAGCATGCTTTTTAGTCACTAATAGAAGTTACTCAATCCCAAGCAATAGTTGAACCGAGCTATGGTTTTGCAATTTCTTTTTGTTTATAAGCGGATGTATAGTCTACAATAGGTTTATTAATATCGCTTTGCTTTTCATGTTATCAAGACAAAACATTGCATTATCACCAACAATCCATTTCTTATGGTGATGTAACGCCTATCACAGCCATATTAGCCTTTTCAAAACAACTCTATGCTAGGAATACGTCCCACTCAAATTATTTTTTCCATTTTTATTTTTTTAATCAATTGAATATTGCCTACCACCTATAATAAACCAGTTCCATTTATAAACCCAGACTTAGCAATCTTTTAGGTATCTCGTGGATGGAGGCCTATTATATTTGACAAGCCTCGAAGGTATTAGAAAATCAATAGTAGTATGCATTTGCTTTTTGTATCGACCGATCCAATCCCAAAGATATGACAAAGGTCTGTATAATCTCAAACTCTCTATTAGAGGTACATTTTTAATTCATTGTTGCTAAAATCTCTCTCCTTCTCTATTACAGTACATTAGAGGCACATGAGTGTGCATGACCAAGAAAGAAAGTTACTCAACTTTTAGCGATCGGGGCATAGAGGTTAATGATCCTCATTGTTTCATATGACCATAACCAGAGCAAAACATATGTGACTTATTGTTTGTATGCAGAGGAATTTATAAAATGTAACAAGCAATTTAGTGTTGTAATTTCTCTTGAGACATAAATGTACCAAAAGTAAATTGACTAATTTGTTAATGTGAGACTGTGGTTAGCAACATCTAGCATGCTTTTTTAGTTACTAATAGAAGTTACTCAATCCCAAGCAATAGTTGAACTGAGCTATGGTTTTGCAATTTCTTTTTGTTTATAAGCAGTATGCATAGTCTACAATAGGTTTATTGATATCAATTTGCTTTTCATGTTACTGCACAAAACATTGCTGTTGTAGGTGTAAAAACCAAACACAAGTGAGGGGGTGGACGTCAGCCGTCTGACGAGTCATCGTCCACGAGGGTAAAAAAATGACACGAGGGTTTATACAGGTTCGGGGGTCCGAGAGGACCGCCCTACTCCTGTCGGTGAGCCAACGGGGGGTTACCTCCGGAGAGGGAGCCCCCGAAGGCTCACCAGTTTGAATATACTTCTTTATTGCTCAAGAGAGCTCTCCCCTTGAAAGGAGGGATACATGGAGTATTTATAGGCTCCCAAGCCTGTACAAATGACGAGAATACCCCTTGGGGGGATAGTTACATTATGAGTACAAGCAAGGGGTATCACAGTCTTTTATGAGCATAATAGCATTTTTTGGGTCTGTATGCGTGTCTTCTGAGAGACGGGCCCCGTCAGTATGATAGATGAATTATTCTTCCTACATTAGCCCCCCGCCTTGGCGCTTGGGGAACGCCAGAGGGCGCCTTGAATTGTGCTTTTGCAGCAATGAATTGATATTTCGTAGGAGTACTAGCATATTTGAACAAGGGTTGCGTCCAAAATGCACATCAAAAATACCATATTATGCCAATCAATGGTCGGCGTGGCACTTTGGAAATGTGTGCTACTTAATCGCTGGCTTCAGCTACAATATTGACCGAGCATTGGATTCTTTTTTGGACATGGGCCTCATTGGCCTCGCACATTTCTATTTCGATGCAGCTCTTTGTGTGAGGCCAGACTCTCGAGACCATTAGCTGGAGGGGCTCCTTTTGCTTTTTCCATGTGAGACATCGAGGTCAGCACCTTTGCCTTTATTTAAACCACCAAGTCCTGCTGTGGAGTTAGGCTTTGTGGCCTCTAGAATCCTAGGCAAGTGTGCTTCTCTCTCTTCCTTATCTTCTTCTACACCACACATGCTGCCACCGAAATATCCAGCTCCATTCTTGATCGTTCTCTTTCTTCTCCATTCCTCCATCCATTTCCTTCTCCACCGGCCGCCATTGGCGTCAAGGCGCAGGATTACGCCTGTCCTCGTGCGTCGTCGCGATGTAGCTCGCGCCATGGTGATCTCGGCCGAAAGCCGCCCGCCGCTTCGATCTCGCTCGCCGACGCGCAGCGGCGGTCGTGGAGGTGGCGTCAACGCCGCCGTGTCGTGGCGTTGTCGCTATTCCTGCCGCCAAGACGCGGGGAGCCATCGCGTCTGCGCAGCTGCGCCCGGCGTCAATCGCGCCCGCCGACGCCGTGATCGGGACGGCGCCTCGAGCAGCTTGACGAGGTTAGGAGAAGCTCTCGCCCACCTCCGCGATGTGGCCCGGAGCGACGCAGCGCGGCGCGACGC
Source organism: Phyllostachys edulis (assembly GCA_036346405.1). NCBI lineage: Eukaryota > Viridiplantae > Streptophyta > Magnoliopsida > Poales > Poaceae > Phyllostachys > Phyllostachys edulis. The sequence continues at coordinate 55,616 of JAYEVD010000455.1, forward strand.
GGAATCGCCGCCGCCCGGCCGGTGGTGGCGCTTCGCTGCCTTGAAGTGCAAGACTGACGTCGCTTCATGCGGTGGCCCTCGCGACTAGAGCGTGTTGCCGCCGCCGCGAGGGCGGGCGAGGGTCCGAGCGATGCTCTCGACAGTCACGATTCTCGGTGGACGCCACCAATGAGGAGATCGAGTAGGACATCTATGTCGTCACCCTCGGCGGCCCCACTGTCGTGTATAAATCGATCTTTTGATGTATGGATGCAAATTCTTTTCCGAGCCAAGGAGATACAATAGTTGTGGTTCTCGATTTTCTTCGGTTCCTTCGATCGTTCTCATTGTTTTCTTGCTTCTCCTTTTCAAAGACTTCTTCGCTTTTGTTGGCGAGGCGGCGCGAGAGCGGAGGGCGACGCGAAACGCTGCGTCATGAGCACCGCGGTTTACGAAGGTATGGCGCACACAGCGTGTGGCGGCGGCATACCAAGGGCGCAGCTGGCAGCCGTGCGGTCGTGCCGCAAGCTGTAGCCACTCGAGGCGGCGCGTAAGCCACGATGGCGGCGGCTTGGGAGGGTGCTGTTCGGGAATGCCACCACGGAGGCGGTCACGGCGGCGGAGCGGCACAGAAGCCGGCAGCGGTGGCTTGTGGAGAACGTTTGCATGGTGGTCCGTGTTGTCGCCGAGGAGGACGTGCTACTCGGAGGTGCCGTCCTCTCGAGGGCACCTCGGTGTGGTGATGGTGGTCGGCGTTGGGCAAGCACCTGCGGCATTAGGCCGTCCTCCTTCCTATTTCGCATTGCATGCCGCTTGTTTGATGAAATGCTCCGTCTTTGTTGTAGTAGATTTTTTTGTGTGTATGAACAAGGATTGCGGATGTGTCTTGTCTCGTGTGTATACGCGGCGGTTTGTTTGTTTATGGTGAACAATAAGCCCGGGAGCGAGGGCACGTTGCGTGAGGGCACGCGACGCAAGATGCGAGGACCTCGGGCGAGGGCACGTGCGGCAGTGTTTTGGCTGAAGGCCTCGGACGTGAGGGTTTAGCGAAGGCCTCGGCGAGAGGTTTTATGTTTTATGGAAGGCCTCGATCGCGAGGGTTTTCTGGGTCTCGCACGAGGGTTTTGCGAGGGCCCTGGTAGCGAGGTTTGGCGAAGGCCTTGGGCCGAGGGTTTTGAAGGTCTCGGCGCGAGGGTTTGGCGAAGGCCTCGATCGCATGAGGGTTTTGCGAAGGCCTCGGGTGTGAGGGGTTGGCCAAGGCCTCGATCGTGAGGGTTTTCCGAAGGCCTCGGGTGTGAGGGTTTGGCGAAGGCCTCGATCGCGAGGGTTTTGCGAAGGCCTCGTGTGTGAGGTTTTCGATTGTTGTCATCAGAGGTTCTTCCCCAGACGCGAAGGCACACGAGGGCTTTGGCCGTGCCCTTGCGCGAAAGCACGCGAGGGCTTCGGGTGTGAGGGCACGCGCGAAGGCACGCGAGGGCGCGCAAGGGCTTCGAGCATGAGGGCATGCACGAGGGCTTCGGGCGTGAGGGCACGCGCGAAGGCACGCAAGGGCACACGAGGGTGCGTGAAGGGCTTCGAGCATGAGGGCATGTGCGATGGCCCGATGTCGGCAATGATGGGCGACGCCCATGGTGGTTACACAAAGTCATCATGCGAGGTGCCCCGAGGCCGGGCTCGTTCGAGACGAGTGGTAGGATTACTCAACACTAGCCCCCTGCCCCTTGGGTGCCTGCAAGGACGCCCGAGGGGCAAAGAAGAGTGCTGAGATCTTGTATCTTGTTGATGAATATGCTTGGCCAAAGACTTGGCCAAATTCCCGCTTGACGGGAATGCAGGCACTCGAGACTTTGCCAAATTCTGACTTGGTGCAGCGCGAGGCACGAGAGCTGAGGAATATGCGCAAGGGCACCCGTGACTTAGTGACTTAGCCAATTTTGGCTTGGTGGGTACGTGGGTGCCCAAAGACTTATGCTTATTTTGTACTCCAGATCGTGTGAGTGCTCCACGTGAGGGCAGGTACTAAATTGACGCTTCTCGTTGGCCCTTCGTGTGGGGTGGTTTCTGTTGCTCCATCCCTGAAGATGAAGTACTGAATGCTGAGGCACCCCATCGAGGCACAACCCTCAGGGCAGGAGATGCATCCGAACGAAGCTCGGCGAGCAAAGTCATGGACGCAAGACCAGGCCCATCAAGCACAACCTTCTAGGCGGCGGCGATCGCATGCCAAGCTTGTGTGAGACGAAGTCGTGGGCCTTGAGCCGTCGAGCCAAGGCATAGCCTTTGAGGCGCGATGCGTCAAAGTGAAGCTTATGTAGGCACGCTATAACGCGAGGCCGAGGAGCCGAGGTATAGCCTTCGAGGCAAAGCGGTGCGTTAAGTGAAGCCTATGTAGGCGGTTCTAACGCGAGGTCACGAAGCCGAGGCATAGCCTTCGAGGTGGGCGGTAAGGCCAAAGTGAAGCCTAAGTAGGCGGTTATGAACGCGAGGCCGCCGAGCCGAGACATAGCCTTCGAGGCGGGTGGCAAGGCCAAAGTGAAGCCTAAGTAGGCGGTTATTAACGCGAGGCCGCCGAGCCGAGACATAGCCTTCGAGGCAAGGCAAGGCCAAAGTGAAGCCTAAGTAGGTGAAGTTTTTAGAGACCCCGATTTATTAGGCTCATAATACTTAGTCATCCAATTGACCCTAGTATTATCAACTAAATAAACCGTGCCTCGAGATATATGTACTTCCCAAGAATGCAAGACACACAACTCATTACAAAAGATTGCATCAATTCCATTCAAACACATAGAACGAGAACAAGCAACAAACCGAAGTTAATATAATAAAGATAGAGCTATTACAAAAGAGAGGCCAACCGACCAAAATAACAAAGTCTACAAAGATACACAATGAAGCAAAAGTGCCATAGAGATGGCTATAACAAAAGCCAACCAAGGTGCCTTTACCCACAAGGCAACCGATCGGACCGCCAAGCTAGTCGCTTTCCCAACCACCGCACATCTCACAAAAGTAAAGCCCTTTGGGGCTCACCTTCTTCCTCGCAACAGGTTATTAAGCAAAGCAAATGAGTACAAAATGTACTCGCAAGACCGACGTGTAGTATAGCAGTAACTATAGTTTAACTACATGCAAGCTTTATTTAAGTGGATGAGGCTTTGGACTCATTTTTAGCATAAAGCCATTTTCCTTTGCAATAATATAATAGATTGAAAGCAATTTGACAAAGCATTTTTAATTGTTGAAGTAACAACAATACAATAATAATAACAACAACAAGAACAACTCGAAGTGACTAACCCAATAGCCACCACAACAATAGCATGAATTACCCATTCATACCACCCATGTCAAGTTTTAGTTAAAGGTTGTAGTCTAGTTCTCACGGGCGTATCCGAGCGTGTCCATAACCTAGGGCGAGGCTATTGAATAGTTTTAACCTGCGCAGGTGTACCAATGTACCCACACGTCAGATCGCCTTTTCGCCACATGATTTAGCACACTTCCTTTGGTATGTTGCATACGGCTAAGTCCTCTGAGACATTTCCAATGGGCGATGCTAATTAAGAGCCAGATCCCACGGGATAAGAACACATTAGACACCTAGCGGTCTCGCTAATGCTCCCTTCCACACCACACACACACATTTTATTTTTAAACACCCACCGACCAGCTCATAATTAACACCTCCCAAAGTACTTAGTCAAGAGAGGTCCCATATCCCCTCGTGTGGTTAGCATAAAAATTGCTTTCGTAACAGTGGGCGCAAGTAACTGGGTCCTTAATGACTCAAGCATACTACCACATTCCAAAAACCACACCATCCATCCAATATGCCCAAGTCCAAATCAAACTTTTTATTTTCAGATTTGATTTTATTAAAATAACAAAGCACAAGTGCTGGACATAAAGGAGTAATAATTAGATTTGTGTGATCAAGACCATCGACTAAATCGATGATCGCCCATTACTACCGATAACTAAGCATGTCTAAGCGGTTTAAATCGAAAACTACTAAGTGATAAGAGCTCATCCAACGAGCTCAAACCACAGCAAATAACCTAGGCTCATGGTAGTAGAGGATAAACAATTCCTACAGATTATGAAACTATAGGCTTGCTAGCGATATTTTAACACAAAGTAGCATGCATACATACAAGTAAAACAACATATTAACCTTTAAAGTAATGGGACGATAGAGGGATATGATCAAACTACTTGCCTTGCTGTTGCTGGTCAAATTGTTGCTGAGGA
>JAYEVD010000732.1:0-62345 GCA_036346405.1 Phyllostachys edulis
AAACAAATTGTTCAAGATTTTGTGAAGGCTTGCCTGTTTGTCAACAATAACAAAAGCGAACACCTACAACCCGCAGGACTACTTCAACCCCTGGACGTTCCTTCCCAACCATGGTCTGATATCGCCATGGATTTTAGAGGGCCTTCCCCGTGTTCATGGAAAATCAGTCATTTTATCCGTCATTGACCGTTTTTTTAAATACACTCATTTTATTCCACTAGCTCATCCCTACTCTGCTACCACCGTGGCCCGAGTTTTCTTTCATGAGATAGTGCGTCTTCATGGGATACCTACGTCAATTGTCAGTGACCGGGATCCAGTGTTCACTAGTAATTTTTGGCAAGATTTGTTTCGGTTGGCTGGGATTCACAGATATCTCAGTTCTACTTATCATCCACAATCTGATGGTCAAACTGAGGCTGTCAATAAGGTGATTGCAATGTATTTACGTTGTTTGGCGGTGATCGCCTCGCCAATGGTTGGAGTGAATTACCGTGGCGAGTATTCCTATAACACTTCCTATCACTCGGCTCTTCTGGAGACGCCTTTCAAGGTAGTCTATGGGAAGATCCTCCTTCATTACGCATACTTATGAAAAGGGAACCGCCATTCAAATTTGTGGAGATATCTTTGTTAGCTCGGATCAACTCCTTCAGATACCCGGATCGCCTTCTTCGAACGTGATTATGCCAAAAGTATTATGATAAAAATCATCGTGACATTTAGCTCATTGTGGGAGATTTAGTATGGGTGAGGTTACTTCATCGATCGCGACCACTCTGGTGTTCGCTATCTTTGGGAAGTTGGCGCCAAAATTTTATGGACCGTATAAAATCGAGAACGCATTGGTTCTGTTGTTTATAATTTGGAATTGCCGCCAGAGCTAAACTCCATGATGTATTTCATGTTGGGTTGTTAAAGAAGTTCAGGAGATCCTCCATTAGTTTTGCCCCATTTACCCACTACTCTGGCAGGTCGGGTGCTCATACAACCATTCGCTGCTTTTGAAATCACAAGTTCGCAGGCACATCGCATGTGCTTGTCCAATGGACGAGAACTTCATCACGATGCTTCCTAGATTCAATTAGCAAGTTTCCGAGAGCAATACCAATTTCAGCTCATGACGAGAAAACGTCATGAGGGAGGAGAGATGTCATAGTCTATCAACGCAGCAACCAAGTACTTGACCGTCACAGCGAGTTGTCGGAAGTAGAATAGTTTCCTTTTGCTATTAAGTTTCCTTTCCAGTTTGAGTTTGTTTCGAATTCATGTAATAGCTTTAGAGTTTGATTTGGTTTCCTAGTATAAGTCGTTAGTCTACTCTCTATTTAAAGGAGAGATGCACTTGGGTTTAGACAAGAAGTATAATAACAGAGTTCTAGTTCCTTCCACTCTCATTCGTGATCTCGCTTCTCATCTACTCCTCGTTGCGTGATCTGCCTTTGGTTAGGAGGCGCTAGGTCGTCGACGGGGCAAGTCTCGTCCGGCAACGGACCATCAATACGCCTTGCGATCTTTAGGCTCTGACACACGATGACTCCTCTAAGTCTTAATAGTCCTCTAAGTCTTAATAGTTTGTACTGTCATTAAGGCCTTGTAGTACCATTACATGTTCCATATTAGAATTTCTACTGTATCAGGCCATCTCCATTGTGAGAGATGCTTAAACAGATGCTTTAGAAGTGAGAGAGTATGCCACACAGTAAGCACCTACTTAAGAACTCAACCCTCCAATGCAAGCACCTCTTCTTAAAGGTAGTTACACTCTCCACAAACTCACAAGCATCCATCAAGCATCAATGCTTAAGTAAGCTTCGATGTGTAAGTTTTGACACCTTCTCTTCCCAACATGGCAAGCAAACTGCCTCTAAGCACCCGCCAACTTGGAGCATTAGAGGCGCCCTCTTATGTTTTTGTTACAATAAATGGTCCTAATTTGACAAATCATGCAAGGTACCTGCTTCAATTTTCAAAAAAATTGAGCAATGCAGGGTTATGATTTTTTGGTGTTGTGGTTAATGTCGTAACAAGAATCAAACCCATTCAGGCTTTATGTCCGTGGGTATTGTTTCATATAATTTGCCAATTTCGAAAACATGTTTTTTTTGGGTGAAAAGTATATTGGCATGATTTAGCAGTGTCTTAACATTTGTTGAAATCCATGTAAGGACTTACATGACCAGTCAAAGGAAGGAAGGAAACACATCTTGTTCCTTTTGTGCAAGTGTGTGGTAATTGGTAACTCGCATGTTTGTCATTCTGTTTGGTGGCAAACTTTTCATATCGATCGTTGGATGAGCAATGAATGGATCAGACATGAAGGGACTTGAGGATTATGCGATGAATAACTTTCTGAGTAGCCCCTTACATATTGGAAAATTATTTACAAGGGCTCCCACCTTCCCAAGTCCTCCCAAATCTGATCAATTCCTCCCTCATCCAACGGTCCATGTTGAGTGTGCACTGTATATGTACCCTAATTTTCATTGCTCGTACCTTCCCAGGACCTCCCAAATCTGATCCGTCCATCCTGTCCAACGGTCCATGTGAGAGTTTACATGATTCTACACCTAGATATGAGTTTTCATTAGATATGTCCCTAATTTATGGAACATGATGAGTCAATTATGTATGACACGTGTATTGTGCTTTGCCTTGTCTACTGGTTTATACTTTCAGGAAAGTTTGCCCCAGTGGATAAAATTGAAAAATGACAATATAGTTTTTATTATCTAACAAAATCCTAAAAACAAAGCTTTGTTTGTTGGATAGACTCAGCATTCTCATGCATTAGCATGCATTTATGTTAAATACTTATTTGATATCAGTTACGATGAAAATGCAATAAAATCATTGTTTCGTTAGTATTATTAAATGATGCCTGTAGGTTGTTGTGCATATGATTAATGGATGGATTTTATTTCGGTTTAGTTTCCTATTTCGTTTATGTATTTCACTATGACAGGGAGCAGTGGGATTACGGATGAGAATACATGATAGAAGCATTTGCTTTGTAAATTGTCATTTTGCTGCACATATGGAAGCTGTGAGCCGACGGAATGAAGACTTTGACCATGTCTTTAGAGCAATGGGCTTTGCTGTCCCTTCAAGTGGATTATTGACAACATCAGGTATTTGTTCAATCTTCTCCCATTAACTTTTCTGGATTTATTAATGGGCATTCAAATTTGCAAATGTTCTGCAAACTTGCTAATCACAATCAGCAATCATCTCATGGAAATGCAAAACTTCTTAATCTTGATGTTACAGTTTCTGGTTCTGCTGGTCATCTTCGTGGAGCAAATGTATGCTGTCGGTTCATCTTTGTTTTTTTTACTGTATAGAGGTATTGCTAGATCCATATTCTGAGATTGTAAACATACCAAAATGTTGCTATGATAGGGATCAAGAATGCATGAGTTGTCCGATATGGACATGATTGTCTTTCTTGGTGATTTTAATTACGGCTTTATGATATTTCCTATGATGAGGCGATGGGCTTGGTTTCCGGAGATGCTTTGGCTGGTTGAAAGAGAATGACCAGCTGCGAGCAGAAATGAGATCTGGGAGAGCCTTCCAGGGATTACGTGAAGGAGATTTCAAGTTCCCTCCTACTTACAAATTTGAGAAAAACACAGCTGGCTTATCGGGTATATGAACAAAATTTCTCTGTTTAATATCATAGTTACTCTGGTGCATTTGTTACATTAGCGTAAACTATCCTGCAATAATTTTTTTTATGGTGCCATTTTGATGTTAATATTACTGGACTCCTGAAACACTTGTTCGAAGGATCTTCACTCTTATTTGTCATGTAGGGTATGATTGTAGTGAGAAGAGGCGCATTCCTGCCTGGTGTGATAGAATTTTATATCGTGACAGCCGAGCTAGTTCGGGGACCGAGTGTTCTTTGGATTGTCCTGTGGTTTGTTCAATATCACTGTAAGTTATTCGTTGTTTAATTTTCTCACAGGTAGGCATGCCATTAATAAAAGAAGCTTACACTACCTTATTATTCTATTTTTCCAGGTATGACTCTTGCATGGAAGTAACAGACAGTGATCACAAACCTGTAAAATGTGTGTTCAATTTGGATATTGCACATGTTGACAAACTGACAATGAGGCAGAAATATGGGGAGATAATGAGCTCAAATAAGAAAGTATTGCACTTGCTTCAGGGCATGAAGCATATCCCTGAAGCAAATATTAGTGGTAATGAAATCATTCTGCAAGATCAAACTCCTGTTTTGAAATTACAAAATAGAAGTAAAAAGACAGCCTGTTTTGAGATCATTGGTCAAGCACCAAATCCCTCTGGTACACATTTTGCTGGTTTCCCTACTTGGCTAAAGGTGGGTTAGTGCTTTGTGCGACTCTCCTTATATTTGTCTAATTATAGCATGATACACAAACTTTGTACAAACGACTTTCTCAGGTTTAGGCAGGAAAACATTACCAAGAAGAAGTTTTTATTGGGGGTAGCGATAACACGGTTTTCGCGGTTACGGAAATTTCGGAAGAACTTTTTAATTGAATTTTGAATTTTTCAGATGTAAAACGAAATTTATCTAAATTTGAATTTGAATTTGGATGAAAATTAAATAAATCCAAAAAATTTGCCCGGTATAAACATTTATCGGATTCCACCAATAACACCGTAATGGCGCAATTTAGTGATAGAATTTTCACAGCGTTTATGTAGACACTAACTGCAGAGCAGTAAAAGTATAGGAACCGCAACAAATTATTTTCAGTATCAAGAGTTTAGCTATGATCAACCAAGAGGGCAGACGGCCTAAAGCTGACTGAACATCAGCCTGTACCTGCAGCCTTGTTAGTAATAGCAAAAACTCCACTAACACGCCTAAATTTTTTGTATGGATGAAATGGTCCTCAATAGTGTAAGATGATTTTGCTCATTAATCCTTGTCCAATATTATGAATTTGATGCCTTCACTCTTGAGAACTGAAAGAACATGTATTCAACACAGGTTTCTCCAGCAGTTGGTATAATTTCCCCTGGACAAACAGTAGAGAGGTCACTTTGCAGCATGGAGACCTGCGTGGTCAAGATTTGTTTAGTGGAACCTCGGGGAGTAGTTTGCCTGGAGCTAACGAAGTAAAGGCAGCAGCTCTGTTGGTGAGAATAACTCGAATATATTCGACAGTTGCAAAAGGTTACAAAATACATGTACAGCACCAGAGCTGCAGGAGCGCATTTTCTTCAAGAGGCTATAACTTTGGTGATCGAGTTTTTTAATTGAGTATGATTGTGAAGTTAGTTTAATTTGTGTATCAGAGCAATTGGATGCATAGCCTAATATTTTCGTCAAAGTGTGCATAGAAAATGTATGTTGTAACAAATATTCTTCTTTGAACCAAAGTTAGTTTTGGTAAAATATTTGTTGAAAGTAGAATCGAAGATTCGGCCTCATAGTTCCTTCTTGCACTGTATTGTGGCCCACTGCTCAAATTACCCCAACAACAAAATAAAAATAATTATTATGCAATTCCATCGGATAACCTAGTAGTATTTAGGGTATTTTGTTGATTAATCTTTAAAATGGCTCTATCTAGATAGACTAATTCATTCATCGATTGTTGCCCCCTCTGATCTCTGATTTCGAGTTCAGCTCTGCCAGCTAAGGCTAGCTATTTTATGATTGGTGCATGCTTTAGAGAGAAAAAACTACATCCAAATTAGTTACTTTGTCTATCTGTTGGCAAAAGCATAACTGAGGCTATGCTTATTTGATTTTGGTGATCCTGAGTGGTTTCCTTCAGACGTTGCAGGTGCTGGTTCGTTAGCACAATTGCCTAACTTGTTTGGGGGCATGCCACAGCCCCTTAGGATCGTTGTTTGGTTCATTACCAAAACTTTGGCTACCACAGCACTTTTGGCTGGTTTTGAGGTGCTTACGATGCAATTTTGTGTGAAGACTGTGGCTTGGGAACCAGAACTTTGTTGGGGCAACTCTTAGTAAACCAAACAGACCCATTGTACTGTGGGTAGTTCATGTTTTCACACTCATTTCACGTCCTTATCCCCATCCTAAGTATTTTGGACCAGCTGTTTGTTTTGAATCCAATGTTCCACTACCTTTTGCTTTTCAACGTTTTGTAGTTCTCAACAGTGGAGCGATGGAAAGATCTGCAACATTAAGTTTCAGGTGGCCTGAATCGATGTGCAGTTCATATTTCAGGCCTACCTATATATCCTCAAGGATTTTATTAGAAACATTGAGATCAACTATCAATTGTAGTCCAACATTCTCCTTTCCTTTCTTAGTTTCTTGTAGTTTCTGATAGTGTGCAATTCAAAAGGACAACTTAAGTTTAGTCCAACATTGGGTTGCCTCGACGACATCAAGGCCACCACCACGGCCATTGAGAAATCGGTGGCGGAACCGAAGGAGGTCGTGATGGAGGCTAGTATGACGGAGAAATCAAATGGCACAGATGAAGGAGCTGCTGGAGGCAACTCGTGCCGCTGCAAGGGCCGCGCAATTGCCACTTTCTACAACGGTTCCACCACCCTTGGAGTCGGCGCAACTGTTGGTTCCGTCGTCGCTACTCCCATGGGCGACACCACCGGAGCCAACCGTGGCGCTATTGGACCACCTGTCAACCACGACACACCATCTATCGACCTTGACGCTAGCGCCACCACTGGCTTCGCCGTTGCTATCCCCGTGGACGATGCCATCGGAGCCGGACGTGGTGCTGCACTAATCTGCCACGGCAAACATGTCGACAACCATCAGCAGCGGCGCGGGCAACACGATCAGGACGGCCAAGTGCCATGGCACGAACAAGCGTGGGGAGGAGCACTAGTTCGTGTTTGGGCGTGTGGACGACGGCGTCCGCGACAACCACCAGAAGGTGCCGCTCAGCGGCGATGTCGGCCAACCTATTGCGTGCTAGAACAACCTCGACAAGGACAGCGTCTCCACTGATGCCTCCAGAACCGCCGCCCCCAGCCATCACTGCAGCCGTTGCATTCAACAGTGGTGGTACCGTTGCATCTAGTCCTGGCGGCGGTGATGGGCGTAGTTGGAGTAGCAGAAGGGGTGACGGTGCGACCGGGCATGGCGACAAAGTCCCAACATGGCGTTGCGGCCGCGGCGGCGCTGGGCACAGCAGGAGGAGCGGAGGCAGCGCGGGGTAGGGCAGGAGCTCGGATGGTGGCGACACGCCCTAGAGATTTGGCGACGGTGTCGCCACCACCGCCTCTAGATCCGTCGCCAACGTCCATGCCAGACCAGCGGCGCTGCTTCTACTGCTCCTCCTTACAGCACAGGCGACAAAGCATCCGAAGTGGGTGGCAACGCTTGGTGCAGAGTTGAGGCGGCATCATGACCAGGAGGAGTGGCGGCGGCACCGTCACTACCTGGAGGTGAGGCAGAGGGGGTGGCTGGCTGCCCTCAACGAGCTCCTCCCTCAAAACCCTAATGTCCAGATGGGATTCCAAGTGGCCTAGCCCAATACACATCAGAAGCAGCTGGTGGGCTTCTATTTGGACAAAAAGGGTGGGCCACAACAACTCTATTTGGGCCAGAACGATGGGTTCCAATTTGTGTCGGGTCCAACAAGTCTGATGTGTTCTCACAATAACGGGCCGACACTACAAGCTATCATCAACGTGGGGCCTCCTTGGCTACAAGTGGCTAGGGGTGAAAAAAAAAAAGCTTGAAGCTCAAGCTAACTCGACTCGTTAAGAATTAAACCGAGTCACCTCGAACTCGTGCCATAGCGAGTGGCGCCGAGCATCATGTTTTACTCATTTTCTTAATACGTTAGGCTCGGTAAGCTTCGTGAAATTAAAACCCAACCGCCTCTAACACTTAACACACATGCAGACGCAGTGGCATCCTCTACCTCCTCTTGGCGGTCAGGCCCCTCGCCTCGAGCCATTGCTTGGTGCCACCTCCTCCTCCGGCCCCTCCTGCTTAGCCTAGCCCTCTGCCTCCCGACATCCGGCCTCCTCCTCGACTCCTTCTTGCTACAAGATTTGATTGGATCTGGGTTGGTGGTGGGGCGTGAAGGATGAGCTTTAGCGCCTTGGGCGTGGAGGATGGCGGCGACTGATGGTGGATGGGGAGGAAAAGGTCCGGAGGATGCCGCGTGAGGTGGTGGGAGATGCTTTCGAGAAGTTGCGATTTTCCTCCTCGACGTTGTGCTCTTCTGGCGGCTCTGCGCGCTCTACCCGCATCAGTAGTTCTCAAGAGCGCTTTCGCAGTCATGGCCTTGCCCATCGGGGTGTCGGACGGTTCTTGATGTCAATCCTCCGTATGACGGGCCACAGTGGTTCTACCGCGGCTTTGGCGCGTCCCTCGCATGGCACGCTCTACATGGTCACGCTCAAGGCCACCAGGGCGTGTTAGACAAATGACACCGTTGACATCTCAACCACCTGGACCGAGTCCTTTGGATTGCTCCTTGCTCCTTCGTGACCTATTCTAGCGCCGGTGCTAGAGGGCACGTATGTCGTAATCTCTCTCTCTCTTCCCTCCCTCTCATGTATTCTATATAAATACAATACTGATCAATGCAAGAGGTGTGCTGAGTGATAAGGATCCACCTAGTTGATTAGATGAATCCTGATTATTGGCCCAATCTTTCACGGTGCACTCGAAGATCAGTAGCAATCTCACAAACCAATTCGGTGAATTGAATTGTAAGAAAAACAATACACTCACAAACCAATCTAATAGATTGAATTGCAAGTAGTAGCCTTCGATGAATAGTACTCGAAGCAAGAGATAGATATCTTGATCTCGCTCTCAATCTTTCTCTCTCAATCTCTCCAACTCATATCACAACTCATGAACACACGATATGCGCCAAAAGCGGCTTTTCCGATTTTTATTATCTAAATCATAACTTGTCCACCCCTATAGTGCGGCCATGGGGGGTTTATATAACCTCCCACGCAAGCACACAACTCACAAACCGAGTTGCTTACATGAATCAGTGTCCGATTCATCGCTCACGTGAACGATAATCCGAGGTGCAATCTCATTCCTGTAACGATAATCCGAACCAAAAAGGACTCCTACTTTACATAGATGTTTAAGCTACTCTAGTTGCTGAAAATAGATTAAACTATCCTATTACAAGTAATTATTAGATTAACTTCTAGTCGCCATATCTCTTTATTGAGCGGCTTGATTGACTTGGTGGCCCCATCCAAGATTGCATAGAGAAAAAGAAAACGTAGACATAATCTCTGGTCAAACGATCTCCTTTTTGTCAAACAAACCGAGTGGCCTTCCTGAGCGTACCAATGTCGAACTCAAAGAACTCAAACTCTTTGGCGTGCCTTTGCATGTCCTCCTCTCGGATCAAACACACCCAACAAACATGCGTGCACATGTATATGCATGGGTTGACTCCATACCTTTGCTCAAGTATAACATGCATACATTGAGTTTTCTTTCCTTGGTTTGAACAACATGCGTGACATCCTCTTGCATCTGCAGCAACCTTGATAATGTCATGCCCATTGTTTTGATCAAGTATTAAATGAGGCAAATCGAAACATTTGTTATTGATAATCGGCGCATCATCCTCCTTTCTTCAAGAAACCGTCCTCGGTTTCAAGGCAATTCAAGCTTCTCCTTCACGATGGATAGCTAAAGAAAAATTTTCCTCCTCTGCCTTTTCTTGTTGTTTCTTAGCATCTAGGTTCCTTCTTTGCGATTTCTTCTCCCGATCACCTTGAATCAATAGAACATCTATTGGGCGCAAACAAGTCGGTCTACCCCTCCATTTAAAGATGCAACCCTCGGTCGCCAATTACGTGTTGATGCTCCTTGTTCTTCGCACCATGGTCCTCCCAACATTAGATGACCACGACACCATAGTGACAGTATAACATCACACAAAACCTCGCATGAGAATTTGCCCAATGAAAACAATACCTTCACTTGATTCGTGATCTTGAGCACACCGAATACCACTTCAAGATATAAGGTTGCGGATGTAGTGTCATCGACAAGTCCAACTTCTCAACTAGTTCGATACTAGCGGCATTAATCGAACTCTCGCGATCAATCGACATGGCACAAACTTTCTCCCTCACTGCGGCGAGAATGGAAAGTCAAATCCACGCCGTAGCCTTCCTCTTCATACGGACGTTGGCACTCAACTTCCGAAGCTCTCCTCGAAGACATCATAGCGGCACCATACGCACTGCGTGAGCAACCATCGCTCACGATACCACGATAAGGATCCACCTAGTTGATTAGATGAATCGATTATTGGCCCAATCTTTCACGGTGCACTCGAAGATCGATAGCAATCTCACAAACCAATTCGGTGAATTGAATTGTAAGAAAAAACAATACACTCACAAACCAATCTAATAGATTGAATTGCAAGTAGTAGCCTTCGATGAATAGTACTCGAAGCAAGAGATAGATATCTTGATCTCGCTCTCAATCTTTCTCTCTCAATCTCTCCAACTCATATCACAACTCATGAACACACGATATGCCAAAAGCGGCTTTTACGATTTTTATTATCTAAATCATAACTTGTCCACCCCTATGGTGCGGCCATGGGGGTTTATATAGCCTCCACGCAAGCACACAACTCACAAACCGAAGTTGCTTACGAAGAGTAGTGTCCGATTCTTTGTTCACGTGAGCGATGTCCGAAGTCTGCATCGCTCACGCGTAACGATAATCCAACCAAAAAGGACTCCTACTTTACATAGATGTTTAAGCTACTCTAATTGCTGAAAATAGATTAAACTATCCTATTACAAGTAATTATTAGATTAACTTCTAGTCGCCATATCTCCTTATTGAGCGGCTTGATTGACTTGGTGGCCCCATCCAAGATTGCATAGAAAGAGAAAACGAGACATAATCTCTGGTGAAACGATCTCCTTTTGTCAAACAAATCCGAGTGGCCTTCCACTGAGCGTGCCAATGTCGAACTCAAAGAACTCAAACTCTTTGGCGTGCCTTCGCATGTCCTCCTCTGGATCAAACACACCCAACAGCATGCGTGCACATGTATATGCATGGGTTGACTCCATGCACTGCTCAAGTACAACATGCATACATTGAGTTTTCTTTCCTTGGTTTCGAACAACATGCGTGACATCCTCTTGCACTGCAGCAGCCTTGATAATGTCATGCCCATTGTTTTGATCAAGTATTAAATGAGGCAAATCAGAAACATTTGTTATTGATAATCTGGCCGCATCACTGAGTTTACATAATTTATCTTGGTATCAGAGCAACTCTTCGATCCCTATCTTTCACTCTTTGCTCCCATTCCCCATTGACGCCATGCGCGACACCTCCTCCATCAACGACGTCATGGCAATTGCTCTGCCAACCAGAACAACACCATATCGGTGGCCCTCTCCTCCACCATGCCCGCTCTCGGCACGACGAATCCAAGATGGCGTCTGCTCCTACACCAAGTCTGTAAACACCCCGACCTGGGAGGTCTCTAGGCCTAGCTGCAATAGGACCCAGGAGGTCCTGTTGCGGCTAAACCAGGAGGTCTCCTAGTCTGGGCAACGACCTGACCAGAGGCTCACCCGAGAGGTCCTCTAAGTCCTCCCGGAAAGTCCACCAGGACCTCTCGGAAGTCCTCGGGACGCCCGGGAGGTCGGTGGGACCGCCTGGAGGTCTGGGAGAGTCCCTAAGGAGGTCGTGGAGCCAAGGGCGCCCAAAGACCTCCCACGGCCAGCCGGGGTAGGTCGGGAGGCGAGGTCTCCTCAAGACCTCCCACGACCAACTGGGAGGTCGTGGAGGACCGAGACTACTCGGGACCACTCACGACCCGGACTGAGGGTGATCGTGGAGGGCTATGGGCACTCAAGATCCTGTGCCATCGAGCTAGTCCCAAGGATCAATAGCTAGCTCATCACGACATACAAGAGTGGTAGCATACACTTCAACGAGATCTTTATTGATATCAACACAGTTGTTTACAAAGGGAGGCATACAAGCCAACAAACCGAACACAATGCGGAAGATAAACATAAAGGCCATCCGATACACCACGGGCAATCGGCCAGAGGGCATCCTAGTCGTCGAGGACCACTTGGTCCTTTGCTGACCTCATCATAAGGCTTCCTTCTGTTCAAAAAGATTATTTCAAGCAAGAGTGAGCACAACAACCGTGCTCGCAAGTTACCTCATCAATTAACGTAATGACATGCATAAATGGATATCTCAAGAGAGGGCATAATATGGTTGATTTGCGTAAAGCCAAGTTTCTTTCAATTACAAATACTAAGTTCCAAGGCGGTTATACAATATCTAAAATTCATTTTGTAAATCTCGAGTTTCAGGTTGGATAACATTCATCATCAAGATGGTGAAGGATACCCTCTTGTCACAAGGCTCCCTGCCCAACCCATGGGATAGAAATCCCAAAACAAGTTTATCAAAGCCTTTTGAAAACAAAACCAAGTCTAACTTTGAGTAGTCTTTTGCCAGCACATCCATGACCGTTGACACGGCTATTCGAATAGTTTTCACTCTGCAGAGGTTGTACACTTTACCCACATGAGACGATCCCCATATACTTGTCTACTCACACACTTCGAAGTTGTGCGACTAAGGATCACCACAAGGCCTTTACAATGCATCATTCCACCACGGCCCTCCTCGTTAAGGTTTCGCAGATCCCCCCCTTTGGATAGAAACCCTCTGGGTTATTGTGACGACCCAGCCCTAGGGCACCGAGAGATCCTCCAGGACCTCTGGAAAGTCCACCAGACCTCCCAGAGGTCTGAAGAGGACCTCTCAGGCGATCCTAAGACCTCCCGGGAGGTCAAGAAGACCTCTGAAGTCCAGGAGAACATGACCCGAGAGAGAGGGTCTTTGAACCGAGAGCACCCACGACTGCCATAGCCCCACGTGGAAATAAATAAGGAGGTCCGAGGGCACCAAGACCTCCCACGACCCTCGAGAGGAGGTCGTGGAGGCCTAGGTCCACCTTGAACCCCACATGTTTTTCCCAACGTGAGATCACGGAGGACCGAGAACTGCTCCAAGGTCCTCTGTGAAACTGAAACTAGTCCCAAGGATCATGGCTAGCCCTTCACAGCAAAAATACACAGTGGTGATATCCAGAACAATCTTTTATTTATACCACATGTTAACAAAGTTGGTTACAAGGTGGCCTTAGGCCAAACATAAATACATAAAAGCAAAAGAGAGCAAAAGGAAGCACGAGAGTCCATCAACACGCCACAGGCAGCTGACTGGAGAGCATAACCTAGCTGCTTCGATCTTCATCACTGCCAATATCTTCTCCTGGCAAAATTTGCAATGAGCAAGAGTGAGCACTACCACTGTGCTCGCAAGTTACACCCGTGGGTTAACAATATGACATGCATAAATGGATAATCAAAGGATGGCATAATAGGGTGATCTTGCACAAAGCCCATTTTCTTTCAAATACCATTACTAAGTTCCAAAGCAGGTCTTTCAATAGATAAAATTCATTTTACCAAAGCAATTTTTCAGTTGGATAGCATTCATCATTATTTGGTGAAGGATACCCTCGACATTAGGCTCCTCGCCCAAACCCATGGGACGGCGGTCCCAAAACAGATTTGAAAATCATTTCGAAATTCCCAAAGTCAACAACTAACTTCAAGTGGCCTTTGCCAAGACATCCTTGGCCGTGGACACGGCTATTGAATAGATTTAACTCTGCAGAGGTTGTGCACTTTACCCACACGACATGAGTACTCTAGTTTGTCTAAGATTAAATCAATACCACCTCTCACTTCCAAAGGTAAGAGATCTAGAGCTCATGACAAGGCCTTTACAATGCATTGCTCCACCACTGACCTTTCCTTGCTAAGGTTTCACCCCTATGGATAGCCATCCGTGAAGCCCCTTTGCACCGCAGTGGGAACAATGGGTCATCAAAGACCTCTAGCCAACAAGACCTCCCACACCACCAATGGGCAAAGCATGTAGTGGAGTTTTGCAAATTATTGACCGGGTCCCACACCCCATTCTCGAGACATGTGGTTTGCACGATTGTGGCATAGCCCATTATAGGCATGGCATTGGTGGCTCAAAGACCGGTCCTCAAATGACTAGGGCGACTTCCACAAACCCAAGGGCATCGATCTACCATAAGGCACGATCCGTGCATCAACTTGCACCAACCAAGTCAACCAATTCGCCCGATCAAAAATCTATTTTCATAACTTTGCTTCCCCAAACAATACTTTCATACCTCCATGACAACCCAATGCCATGGTGAAAACATTTAAAACATTATTTGGTTATGTTGGTAAAGATTTCCCCAAATCAACAGCTTTTGGTCTAAGCATAAGCGAGCATATGTTTTTCAAATGGTCTTGACTCATACTCTTGTATTAGCCAAGTTTGACCTAAAGGTGACAATATGTTCAGGTCCAAGAACAACAGAGGTCATACAAAGGAAATGGGGATAACTACAAAGTTAAAGCGGTATTGAACTAGCTTGATAAAAATAAGCATGCAATACACATTAAAAGCAGAACATAATTACTTTGAATTCTTGGGTGCAATATGTTCAAAAGTGCAACTTGCCTTGCTCACTACTTAGAATTCTTCTTCTTGAACTTTGGATTCCGGAATCTTCACAATCTACATATATATAGAAGGCAAATTCAAAGAAGATTCAAGCAGAGATCAATAAAGATCCAAATAAAGAACAGGGAGAACTCAAAGAAATCTCAAACACCCAATTAATGAGAAGAGCATTGTATTTAGATTAGGTTCTTTTGGAGAAGGTCTAGCTTACCAAAGGAAAAAGAGGTCTTTAGAGAAGGTCCCAAGATGTGACCTAGGCAGAGGCGAGAGAGGTTCGAGGCAGAGATGCTTGCACAAGGTTCAGAGAGGAGGTCCTCACACGAGCACCTCGAGTTTCAAAAGAAGTCCACGAAAGGAGGTCTGTGAAGGACAAGATCACCAAGACATTGGTGAAAACAAGGGTGGAGCAGATCATCAAAGGAACTTACTGTAAAGGAAGGAGCAATGGATGAAAGGAGAGGTCGTGAGCAACAAGGTTCTCCTCGGAAGTCCTTGAAAGGAAACTAAGTTGACGAGTGTGAAGAGGGTAATGTGACGATGCTCTGGACCAATCATAGTCAAAAAGGGTGAAGAAAACTAGACACATACGTGCGAGGATAAGTATAGAAATGGGTCAAAAGTTGGTGAATGTCGTAAGGCGGTGTCACTACTACCTGGATAAAAGGTACAATAAAAGGACACGATGATGCTATGGGAAGGAACAAAGAAAAATATCCATATGCGGCTAAGTGACCCAATTCAAGGTAAACTCCACGTATGTGAATGTATTTAATGTGACAAGACACGCATTAAATGTCCAAGATAATTATGTGGCGGAGAAATGAGGTTGACTAAGACCGGCAAGTGGGGCGATCAATTTTACAACGATCGGGTTAAAACAGAGGAGGTCTTGCCCACAGAGAGGTCCTCGAGGGAGGTCCGAGCGACTTAGGAGGTCCTAAGCCCAGTGGACGAGGAGGTCTAAAGGTTAAGGAGGTCAGAGGGGAGGTCCTGACGGTCAGGATCTCACCAAGGAGGTCTAGCGAGGAGGTCTAAGCGGTTGGATCTCCGAGAGGAGGTCCTTGACCAAGAGCGCAGCGAGGAGGAGGTCCTCGAGAGAGAACAGACGCTGGGAGGTGCAGGCCTTTGGATTCAAAGTGAGGAGGTCAAGCCGTCGATTTAGATCAAAGGGGAGGTCCGAACCGCCGATTGAGAACGAAGGGAGGTCCATGAAGGGACATAACGCATGGGAGGTCTAGACCCTTGGATTAAAAATGGGAGGAGGTCGGACCGCTAGATCCAAAGACAAGGGAGGTCCTTTCGCCAAGAAAGGATATCCAAGGGATTTACATGAATTCGGGAGGTCCGCAGTGAACAAGAAGCTTTGGAACACACGGATGTCCCAATGAAAGGAGGTGCAGGCATAGAGAGGCGCCAGATGAGAAGAGGTTTAGACTTAAGAAAAGTCGAATGTAAAAGAGGTCTGAACCTAAAAGATCTAAACCAACAAAGAGGTCCAAGTGACCACTTTCAAAGAACAAGCCCGGCGAGGAATCGTCCAAGCTGAGAAGGTTTAAGCCTCACGGGAGGCTTAACCTCACATGCCATCTGGGAGGTCTAGACCACAGAGGAGGTCTAAACCTACACACCCAAAGAAGATATACTAAGGGAGGTCTCTTGGGCACACCAAAAGGAGGTCTCGAGAATTCAAACCTCTCCAACAGAACCAAACTTGCAATTCTCATTAAAATAAAATAGCTTTAATTTATTTTACACATTTAAAAAGGATTTAGAAAATCAGAATGTTACAAACCTACCCCTTAAAGGAATCTCGTCCTCGAGATTCAAAGCAGAAATCGACAAAGAGATAGGGGTAGTTAATCTTGAGGTCCTCTTCTTTTTCCCATGTAGCTTCACTTTACGGATGATGGCTCCATTGCACCTTGTATGACTTGAAAATTCTACTCACAGTGACTCGCTCTGCAACATCCGTAATTTTAATGGGTCGCTCCACATATGTAAGGTCTTCTGTAAGTCCAAGTCCTCCACTCTGTTATGATCTTCGTGAAGCCGTAGGCATTTCCTTAGTTGTGATACATGAAAAATGTTGTGTCTTTGCCGCCAAGGACTCTGGAAGTTCCAGTTTATATGCTACTTCACCTTGTCTTGCTAAGATCTTGTATGGTCCTACATACCTTGGTGCCAACTTTCCTTTCATCCGAAATCTTCTAACTCCCAGAATTGGTGTTACTCTGAGGTATACAAAATCACCAACCTCAAAAGATAAATCTCTGCGTCGGGTGTCAAGATAGCTCTTTTGTCCGGGATGGGCCACTCTCAATCGTTCCTTAATCAATTTCACTTTGCTCTCGGCATCTTTGATCGGTCCAGCCCATCTGCTTGATGTTCTCCAACTTCATCCCGAGAGGAGAGGTGTTCTACAAGGTCTTCCATACAAAGCCTCAAATGGAGACATTTGTAGGCTAGCTTGATAGCTATTATTGTAAGAAAATTCAAAGCATAGGGCAAGTTTTTGTCCCAAATTTTTTCGAAATCCAGGGCACATGCCTAAGCATATCTTCAATATTTGGTTTACCCTCTCTGTTTGCCCATCGGTTTGAGGATGGTAGGTCGTACTAAAATTGAGTTTAGTACCTAGAGCCTCATGCAAACTTTGCCAAAACCTTGAGGTAAATTGTGATCCTCTGTCGATACTATTCTTTTGGGCACTCCATGTAAACAAACAATTACGCCATTTATAGATCTGCCAAGACATTGCTACTATAGGTGGTCTTAAGCGGTATGAAATGGGCTACCTTAGTTAGTCTATCAACCACCACCCGTATGGAATCATACCCAGATCGAGTCTGGGCAATCCAAATGATAAAATCCATGCCCACTTGCTCCCATTTCCATTCGGTATTGGCAAGGGTTGTAATAAACTGCGGGTTTTGGTGTAGAGCCTTAACTCTCATACACACATCACATTGGGCTACATATTTAGCCACATCTTGCTTCATCTTGGTCCACAGTACCTTTCTTTAAGGTCTGATACATTTTGGTACTGCCCGGGTGGATAGAATATGGTGATCCGTGTGCTTCCACCAAAATAAGTTGTTTGATCTCTGGTTGTTTGGCACAGATTTAGCTACCAAACCATACTACTCCTTGCTCATCTTGAGAAAGCCCGGGCTTTACCTCTTCTCATATTTCTCTTGATGTCTTGGATGTCTTCATCTCTTTCTTCTTTGTTCTTTGATTTGGTCGGGACAATTGGATGTACCTCCAAGGTGTTCACACACCTTGCTCTACTATCTCAGATTGAGGTACTTCATTTCCTCATATAGTCTTGGTTGTTGTTCTTTGGACCGACAAGGTATTACTGTATCCTTTTCGCTTAAAGCATCACCCTTGTGTTGGCTTTACAGGTGATAGTGTATCCCAAGGTCATAGTCCTTAATTAATTCTAACCACCTCCTTTGTCTTAAGTTCAGCTCTGTTTGTGTGAAAATATATTTCAAACTTTTGTGATCGATGTATACCTCACATCGGTTGCCAATGAGGTAGTGCCGCCATATCTTTAAGGCATGCACAACAATTTGCTAATTCAAGGTCATGTGTGGGGTAGTTCTCCTCATGAGGTCTCAAGCTGCCTAGAGGCATATGCCACTACCCTTCTATCTTGCATTAGCACACACCCTGCACCTTGATGGGATGCATCACAAAATACTTCAAAGTCTTTTGGATGTCCGAAGTACTAACACAGAGGCGGTGGTAAGCTTTTCCTTCAATCTCTGAAAACTTCGTTCATGTGTCTTAGTCCTCAAACCTCTTTTCCTTTTGAAGTTGAGTAAGAGGTCTAGCAGATCTTAGAAAAGTCTTTAATAAATCTTACAGAATAACCACTAGTCCAAGGAAGCTTCTTACCTCGATTCGCTTTTAGGAGGCCTCCGATTCAGATGCTTCCACCTTTGATGGGTCTCTGACTACACCTTTGGCTGAAATAATATGACCTAAGAAGGCTACTTGACTTAGCCAAAATTCACATTTACTAAACTTGGCATAGAGTCATTGCTCTCTAAGTCTTCCCAACACCATTCTTAGGTGTTCCTCATGTTCTCGCTTCATTTTTGGAATAGATGAGAATATCATCAATAAACACCACCACAAATTTGTCAAGGAAGTCCATGAATACTTTGTTC
Source organism: Phyllostachys edulis (assembly GCA_036346405.1). Lineage (NCBI taxonomy): Eukaryota > Viridiplantae > Streptophyta > Magnoliopsida > Poales > Poaceae > Phyllostachys > Phyllostachys edulis. Next base: position 18,754 of record JAYEVD010000732.1, read on the forward strand.
ATCATGCTCATAAAATAAGTGGAGCATTTATCGGTCAAATGACATCACGGTGAACTCATATAGTCCATACCGGTGGTAAATGCAGTTTTAGGGATGTCCTCGGCTTTGATTTTAAGTTGATGGTAACGGACCTTAGGTCTATTTTGGAGAACACACTTGCCCCCTTAAGTTGATCAAAGAGGTCATCTATCCTTGGTAATGGATATTTATTCTTAATAGTGACCTCATTGAGTGATCTATAATCCACACATATTCTCAAGCTACTGTCCTTCTTTTTAACAAATAGCACAGGTGCTCCCCATGGTGAAGAGCTTGGTCTAATAAATCATTTTTCCTTCAATTCTTGGATCTGTTTCTTGATTCTACAAGTTCATTCACAGCATCTGTAAGGTCTCTTTGAGATGGTGTCTTGTCGAGGACCAATTCAATTAGAAAAGAAATGTCCCTATCGGTGGCATTCGAGGGAGTTCCTCAGGGAACACATCCATATATTCTCGACCCTTTGGTAGGTCTTCCACTTCACTACCTCCTTTACATTAGTTAGAAGAAGTCTGTCTTAAGGGAGGTCTTTGGCTTAAACTCTACACGACTTCCTTGTTCATTGGTGAGTGTTATAGACTTAGTAGCACAATCAATCGACCTTTATTCTTAGCCAACCGTTCATTCCAAGGATTACGCCCGGTCCTTGAGTTGGCAAGACTATCAAATCTGCATGAAATAAAACTCCGTAAATCTCTAAGGTGAGATTTGGGCGGAGGTATTAGTCCTCATATCTATACCCGGGACATGTATTAGCATAGGGTTTACCAAAGGAATTGTAGACAACCCACAATTTCCCACAAATTTGCTAGAAACAAAAGAATGGGAAGCCCAGGAGTCAAATAAACTAAGTGATGCGAATTGACAGGAACGCATCGAGAACCACATCAGGTGCATCATGTGCCTCTTTTGCCGTGACATGTGTGACACGGCCCTTGATAACCTTAGCAAAGTGCTTCACACTTGAGGCACTTCCTTGAGCCGATGCTCCTTGTTCAGATCGGATTGATGCAAAGAACTTGTTGCTTCTTTGGGCACTTATTAGCGTAGTGCCCAATTTCATTACTAAAAAAACAGTCACTCCTACGAGGAGGTCATGGAAGGTTTCTTTTGAAATTGACTCAGTAAGAGGTCCTATGATAACTTGATTTGCTAGTACGTTGCTCTCGACCCAGATGCCCTTGAGGAGGTCCGTGAGGACTTGTCTTTGAGATGCAGGGGAGAGGTCCTAGACTTAGGGAATCCTCTGGATTAAACCTCTGTGCGCTTTTCTTTCTCTTCGGCCCTCCATCTTTTGGAGTTTATCCTCTTGTCGGATGGCCTTGCTCACAAGTCTTTGGAAGTCAAGTGTGTTCTGGGAAACAAGATGAATGAAATATTATCATTCAACCCTTCCAAAAAGTGTTCTTGCTTGCTTTCATCAAGAGCAACATCCCGGAGCATATCTTGCTAGCTGGTTAAATTTATGCATATACTCATTTGACGATCTGTTGCCTTTGCTTCAAGGTAATAGTCTGTCCTCTTTAATGACATCATGCCGGGTGGGAGATGAGCACGATGAAATGCTTTCTTGAACTCATCCCATGTGATGGCACGAGGATCAAGATGGGATCGAAAGTTGTCCCACCACTCGTGAGGTGGTCCACCGAGTTGGTGAGAGGCAAAGAGTACCCTTTCATGGTCGTACATAGCACCATATCTAATTTCGCCTCCTTTGCCCTTAACCACCATCAAGATCCATTGGCTCAAACTTCTTTGAAAAATTGGGGCGCAACCTCATAAATTCGCAATGCTAGACCTTGGTGGAGGTGGAGCTTGAGCTTGAGGTTGAGGCATCTTTGCGACTTGCGAGATTGAGTGTTGGCAATAGACTGTGAGAGCAAGTTTATCAAGCGAGTTTGATTTGCCAACAATTGTGTCCAAGTAGGGCCTTCACCGAGGTGGGGGTGGCTGTGATGTTGGTTGCCCTTGCTCACCCTCAACTCCTCTATTCTGATTGGTCCATATAGCAGGGTTCTCAGCCTCTTCCTCAGCTTGTCGGCTGTGATGGCTTGAGTTACCACTGCCATTTCTAGAGGTGGCCATAGTGTCCAAGCACCAAGGCTGGAAAAGAAAAGAGAAGAGGCTAAGGAAAACTAGCCCAACCAAACATTTCAGCAACCAAAATCCAATAAAAGAAAACAGCAATAAGAGCCTTCTCAAGGTTTATAATAACCAAACACCATGCTACTCGAATCTTACCTTTTTGAGGGAGGTCCTAAGCACCAAACTTAACTCAAGACCTCTAATAAGAAGTTGCAAGGATAAGGCAGTCCATTTAACTTAATAAATGGGTGTGTAGAAAGAACCATGCTAAGATGAGATTGAGGTAAGAAAAAGAACCAGAACAAGGTAATAATGGAAAGATGACCTAGGTAAGAAAGAACATTTTATTCTTCTTTTGTCATAAAGAAATTTTGAAATTCCACAACCATTCTACTAGGTTACGACCTACAGTCAGAAGATGCTCTCATACCACTTTTGTGACGACCCTGCCCTAGGGCACCAAGAGATTCTCCAGACCTCTCGAAAGTCCACCAGACCTCCCAGAGGTCTGAAGACCTCTCTCAGGCCCACCAAGACCTCCCAGAGGTCAGCAAGACCTCCTGGAAGTCCGTGAGAACATGACCCGAGAGAGAGGGTCTTTGAACCGAGGAGCACCCACGACTGCCATAGCCCCACGTGGAAATAAATAAGGAGGTTCGAGGGCGACAAGACCTCCCACGACCCTCCAGAGGAGGTCGGGAGGCCTAGGTCCACTTGAACCCCACATGTTTTTCCTAACGTGAGATCATGGAGGACCGAGCTTGCTCCAAGGTCCTCTGTGAAACCCGAGCTAGTCCCAAGGATCATGGCTAGCCCTTCACAAAGAAAAAATACACAAATGGTGATATCCGAACAATCTTTTATTTATACCACATGTTAACAAAGTTGGTTACAAGGTGGCCTTAGGCCAAACATAAATACATAAAAGCAAAAGAGAGCAAAAGGAAGCACGAGAGTCCATCAACACGCCACAGTGGTACCGTGGAGAGCATAACCTAGTGCCTGATCTTCATCAACGCCAATATCTTCTCCCGCAAAATTTGCAATGAGCAAGAGTGAGCACTACCACTTGTGCTCGCAAGTTACACCCGTGGGTTAACAATATGACATGCATAAATGGATAATCAAAGGATGGCATAATAGGGTGATCTTGCACAAAGCCCATTTTCTTTCAAATACCATTACTAAGTTCCAAAGGTGTCTTTCAATAGATAAAATTCATTTTACCAAAGCAATTTTTAGGTTGGATAGCATTCATCATTATTTGGTGAAGGATACCCTCCTAACATTAGGCTCCTCGCCAAACCCATGGGACGGCGGTCCCAAAACAGATTTGAAAATCATTTCGAGAAATTCCCAAAGTCAACAACTAACTTCAAGTGGCCTTTGCCAAAGACATCCTTGACCGTGGACACGGCTATTCAATAGATTTAACTCGCAGAGGTTGTGCACTTTACCCACACGACATGAGTACTCTAGTTTGTCCCAGATTCGTCAATACCACCTCTCACTTCCAAAGGTAAGAGATCTAGAGCTCATGACAAGGCCTTTACAATGCATTGCTCCACCACGCCTTTCCTTGCTAAGGTTTCACCCCCTATGGATAGCCATCCCATGAAGCCCCTTTGCACCAAGGGGAACAATGGGTCATCAAAGACCTCTAGCCAACAAGACCTCCCACACCACCAATGGAGCAAAGATGTAGTGGAGTTTTGCAAATTATTCACCAGTCCCACACCCCATTCTCGAGACATGTGGTTGCACGATTGTGGCATAGCCCATTATAGGCATGGCATTGGTCGCTCAAAGACCGGTCCTCAAATGACTAGGGCGATTTCCACAAACCCAAGGGCATCGATCTACCATAAGGCACGATCCTGCATCAACTTGCACCAACCAAGTCAACCAATTCGCTTGATCAAAAATCTATTTTCATAACTTTGCTTCCCAAGAATACTTTCATACCTCCATGACAACCCAATGCCATGGTGAAAACATTTAAAACATTATTTGGTTATGTTGGTAAAGATTTCCCCCAAATCAACAGCTTTTGGTCTAAGCATAACTGAGCATATGTTTTCAAATGGTCTTGACTCATACTATCAGATAGCCAAGTTTGACCTAAAGGTGACAATATGTTCAAATCAAGAGCAACAGAGGTCATACAAAGGAAATGGGGATAACTACAAAGTTAAAAGCGGTATTGAACTAGCTTGATAAAAATAAGCATGCAATACACATTAAAATGTAACATAATTACTTTGAATTATTGGGTGCAATATGTTCAAAAGTGCAACTTGCCTTGCTCACTACTTAGAGATTCTTCTTCTTCGAACTTTCGATTCCCTTAATCTTCACAATCTACATATATATAGAAGGCAAATTCAAAGAAGATTCAAACAGAGATCCAATAAAGATCCAAATAAAGAACCAGAGAACTCCAAAGAAATCTCAAACACCCAATTAATGTAAGAGCATTGTATTTAGATTAGGTTCTTTGGAGAAGGTCTAGCTTACCAAAGGAAAAAGAGGTCTTTAGAGAAGGTCCCAAGATGTGACCTAGGCAGAGGGGCGAGAGGTTCCAGAGGCAGAGATGCTTGCACAAGGTTCAGAGAGGAGGTCCTCACACGAGCACCTCGTAGTTTCAAAAGAAGTCCACGTAAAGGAGGTCCCAGAAGGACAAGATCACCAAGACATTGGTGAAAACAAAGGTGGAGCAGATCATCAAAGGAACTTACTGTAAAGGAAGGAGCAATGGATGAAAGGAGAGGTCGTGAGCAACAAGGTTCTCCCTGAAGTCACCAAAGGGAAACTAAGTTGACGAGTGTGAAGAGGGTAATGTGACAAGGTTCTCTGGACCAATCATAGTCAAAAGGGTGAAGAAAACTAGACACATACGTGCATGTGATAAGTATAGAAATGGGTCAAAAGTTGGTGAATGTCGTAGGCGGTGTCACTACTACCCGGATAAAAGGTACAATAAAAGGACACGATGATGCTATGGGAAGGAACAAAGAAAATATCCATGTACCGCTAAGGACCCAATTCAAGGTAAACTCCACGTATGTGAATGTATTTAATGTGACAAGACACGCATTAAATGTCCAAGATAATTATGTGGCGGAGGAAATGAGGTTGACTAAGACTGGCAAGTGGGGCCAGTCAATTTTGCAACAGTCGGGTTAAAACAGAGGAGGTCTTGCCCCGCAGGAGAGGTCCTCAGGGAGGTCCGAGCAGCTTAGGAGGTCCTAAGCCCAGGGACAGGGAGGTCTAAAGGTTAAGGAGGTCCAGACAGGGGGAGGTCCTGACGGTCAGGATCTCACCAAGGGAGGTCTAGCGAGGAGGTCTAAGCGGTTGGATCTCCGAGAGGGAGGTCCAACAGCCAAGAGCCGCGCGAGGAGGAGGTCCTCAGAGAGAACAGACGCGCGGGGAGGTCTGGGCCTTTGGATTCAAAGTGAGGGAGGTCCAAGCCGTCCGATTTAGATCAAAGGGAGGTCCTGAAATGCCCGATTCGTAACTAAGGGAGGTCCATGAAGGGACATAACGCATGGGAGGTCTAGACCCTTGGATTAAAAATGGGAGGAGGTCTGGACCGCTAGATCCAGCACAAGGGAGGTCCTTTCGGCCAAGAAAGGATATCCAAGGGGATTTACATGAATTCGGAGGTCCGCAGTGAACAAGAAGCTCACCGAACACACGGATGTCCCAATGAAAGGAGGTCTGGGCATAGAGAGGCGCCCAGACAAAGAAGAGGTTTAGACTTAAGAAAAGTCCAATGTAAAAGAGGTCCTGAACCTAAAAGATCTAAACCAACAAAGAGGTCCAAGTGACCACTTTCAAAAGAACAAGCCCGACGAGGAATACGCCCAAGCTTAAAGAAGGTTTAAGCCTCACGGGAGGCTTAACCTCACATGCCATCGGGGAGGTCTAGACCACAGAGGAGGTCTAAACCTACACACCCAAAGAAGATATACTAAGGAGGCTCATCGGGCACACCAAAAGGAGGTCTCAAGAATTCAAACCTCTCCAACCGAACCAAACTTGCAATTCTCATTAAAATAAAATAGCTTTAATTTATTTTACACATTTAAAAAGGATTTAGAAAATCGAATGTTATGCTTATTGGGGTGCCCCTCCGACGCTAGTGGGAGACATAGGTTATAAAAGACCATGCGCTATAGAAGACCTCCCACACATCCAAGTGGAACAACTGTGGTAGAACTTTGCAAATTAATTGCCCAGTCCCACGCCCCATTCTCGAGATATGTGGTTGTACGATGAGGCATAGCCCATTATAGGCCTAGCAAAGGATCGCCCAAGGCTAGTCCTCAATTGACTTGGGCGACCACCACAAACCCCTGGACCTCAACCTTACCCAGGATTGAGTCCGTGCATAAACATTGCACCAGCCAAGCAAACCACTTCGCCCATGTCCAAATCCATTTTCCTTTCATTTGCTTTTCAAAAGCATTTAGAAGTTTCCATAACAACCCAATGCTATGGCTTAAAAACCTTTAAACAGCAGTTGGTCATGTTGGTAAAATTTCCCCAAATCAAATACTTTTGGTCTAAGCGAGGCTAAGCACAAGATTTCACAATTGCTCCTGGTTCACACTATTGTATCAACCAGATTTTATCTAGGGTAACAACAGGTTTGATTCAATTTCAATGTTGGCCATACAAAGGAGATAGGCATAGCTATGAGTTTAAAGACAGGTATTGAAATAACTTAGTAAAGTAAGCATGCATTAACATTTAAAATGGAACATATATATGGTGAAATAATGGGTGCAATATGATCAAGAGTGTAACTTGCCTCCCGCTTGAAAGCTTTACAGATCCATTGCTCCACAAAGCTCGGCTCACCAGAGACGCCGAGGTCACACGCTAAAACAAATTTCAAGATCAAATAAAGACCAGAAGGATTCAAATGAGCTCCAAATAGACATCAAACAAAAACCACGAGAAGAGCTTGGCAATTTGGAAGAGGTCCAACGGCTTGGAGGAGGTCCAGAGAGGTGGTCGAGGGAGGTCTAGAGGTGTGAGGGAGGTCTAGAGAACAAGCCGTGGGAGCCAGAGAGCTAAAATGAGGAAAAGGCAAAGGAAGAGAGCTTGCCCGAGCTTATAAAGCTAGAGTTCTTGGGAGGTCCAAGGCACACGGGGTCAAGAGCGGTGAGGAAAAGATGGGAGCTAGTACAAGAAGTGACACAAAGATAGCACGGTGCCGCAAAAGGATTTGCACCATTTAATGCATACAACATGCATTAAATGTAGGGAGACTCCATGCATAAAGGACACGGTCAAAAGATAAAGAAGAGGAGTGTGACCGCCAAATGGGGCCACCAAAGCGTTAGGGAGGTCTCATGACAAGAGGTCCAAGGGACACAACAAGGGGGAGGTCCTGACGGTCAGATCAAATCAAGGGGAGGTCTGAACGGTTAAGATCTCCAAAGAGGAGGTCTTAATGGCCAGATCTCGCAAAGGGGAGGTCTGGACGGTTAAGATCTCAAAAGGGGAGGTCTTAAGATGAAGCCAAAGGAGGTCCTTACTGACCCGGGGAAGGTTCAAAAGAGGTTCAGATGGACACGGAGAGGTCCAAATGAACTCTAAGAGGTCCGACTGTACCCAAGGGAGGTTCCAAATGAACCCGGGGAGGTTTACTTGAGCACACGGAGACCCAATTGGGCACAAGGAGGTTCATTTGAACAAGAAGTGATCTAGTTGAACACAAAGAGATCCAATGAACAGAAGGTAGTCCATTTGATCAGAGGGAGATCCAAATGAATCACTAGGCATTCCAGTGAACAAGAGAGGATTCAATTGAATACTGTGAAGTCCACATGAACTCAGAGGGGATTCCAATGAACACGAGAGGTCCAAGGACACAGAGGAGTTCACAGGATCCAAGGAAGGTCCAAGTGAACACAGGAGGCCTAGATGAACCAAAGAGAAGTTCAAATGGACACAAGGAGGTCCAGATGAACTAGAAGGAGGTTCAATGCAGCCTAAAGATGTTCAATGTGAGTACCAAGGGCTTCAAATGAACCTGAGGAGGTTCAAAAGAACACGAGGAAATCCAACTGAACATAAGGGGGTCCAAACCACAGGGGAAGTTTGAACCATAAAGAGGTTCAAACCAACAAGGAGGTGCTCTGGACTAAAGAAAATCCAAACCAAAGATATGAGGGGAGGTCCAGAGGGGTCAAGTGAGGTTTGATCGAGAAGGAAGGATCTGGACGTGGGCAAATGCCCAACTCGAGGGGAATTTGGACATAAGGGCATGTCTAGACAGAAGGGAGGTCTGGACATAAGGAAATACCCAAACAAGAGGAAAGCCTAGAGAGAAAGGGCTGAGCCAAGGGAAGAGCAGAACAAGCTGAGGTGAGGGATTTCAACACAAGAGCTCTAATAGCCCCAAAGAACCAAACTTTAGGATTAGTTGAAATTTATCTTAGTCATTTTAAACACTCCAAATTCTAAAAACTCCTGCTAAGCTTTTGGAATTTCAATAAAACCAAATGGTTCTTTTTATTTTGAAAATTTCCAAAAAGGCTTAGAAAAACCAGGGTGTTGCATCTGCAGACCATGAACATGGTCAATATCAAGAGTCCGATCTCCTTCATTCTTGATGTGGCCGAGAACAACTATTGGAAGTGGCGGCACTTCATGTACATGGTTCTCACCAGCTTAACTCGCCATCCGCAGTAAGACCTCACTTCATGCTAAGGTCATGATCGCTTTGCCGCGTTAGTTTAAGAGTTTCGCCATTCGATGTCTTTTCTTCACTTTGTCAAGACGATTATGTCCTTCAGGAGATCGTTCAACAACATCGATCGCCAGCAATCTTCTACACTTGTCATCAAGCAGAAGATCCTCATCCGCCGCACTAATTCACGGTGACCACAAGGATCAAGACTCAGACGGTTATAATAGGCACGCAACCAGATCGTGGTAGTCAGAAGCCAAACAACAACACCAACAGAGTCACGCCGCAAGAAGGGAGTACAACACGGCCCCTTGCCGCCCATGGTCATTGGTGTTGTTGTTACGGGCGGCGATCGCTACCCGCTTTTGCTGTTGTCATTGTAACCGATCTGAGCGAGATCACTATGGTTAGCGCCAGCGGATGAGGATCCGTTGCTGCCATTGATGACAAGTGCAGAAGAGGATTCAGTGCGATCCTTGTTGTTGAGGCCGGTCTCCTCCAGCATCAGACGAGAATGTGCCTGCACAAAGGTGGGAAAGGGGACCTGCATAGGAAGCACCGACGCCATGACCTGGAACCTCTTGTTGAGTCCGCAGATCATCTGGAGGGTGAGAGTTTCGTCGGTGATTTGTTAGTCCACATCGCCAGTATGCCGACGAGAGCCTTGAGCTTGCGGCAGTATTGGGCGATGGTGAGGTCGCCCTGCATGGTGGCGCGGAACTCAGAGTCGAGGTGGATAGCTCGAGCTCTTTTGTTGTAGGTGAAGAACTGAGTCTGTGTTGTCCAGGCGCCGTAGGCCGTGTGGCTTGGGATCATGATGATGTCAAGAAGTTCATCACTAATGGTGGCGAACTCCACATGGTGATGGTGACGCCGATGCAAATACCACTCCTCGTTGTCGCGGTTTCAGCTCATTGTCTTCATCAACGTGGTGGCACACTCGGTCGTAAGGATCCCAAAATCGACCCCATTTCAAGTCAAGTGATTGCGCTGAAGACGCAACTCTTAGCAAGAAACAAAAATGATTTCGAGTACCCAGATATACGTCTCATGTTACCTCCCAAGATCAGTTGCTAACATGCACATATCCAAACAACATTATATCACTTACATACACGGTTTGAATATAACGAATAATAATCAGTAGCGGAAGACATTAAATAAACAAGAACAGAAGGTCAAGTAAGTTAAACAACCTTCTCAATGGTGCGCCATAACCCAAGGGCACCCGATTGGGATTAAAGCCGATGTACCAACCGTTATCGCCTTAAACTTATTGCGATAACTACCACGGTTTTGTAAGACATTCTTCCTGCAACATAGACAAGTCAACTAAGTACAAAAATGTACTCGCAAGACTTACAAATAGCAAATTTAAGTAAATGCACTTGGTGTCAAAGGATGGCTAAAATGGTTCATTTTCAGCATAAAGCGAGGTTATTTGTCAAGGTAACTGGTACATATTTAAATTGCTATTTGACAAACATTTAGAAATATTATATAATAGTAGGTACTCCAATTCATGATCAATGTTTCCAGATTTTACCATCTAGAAAATCATACCCAAAGTGGCTACCAAACCCGGTAAACTAACATCTACACGAACTTCCCGCTCGTGACGACAATTCAGTCCCGATCAAACCCTGATCCTATTCCCAACATGAACTGTGCATGGTTTCCCACAAGTGATGTCCATGATCGGAGACACGACTATTTGAATAGATTTATGACTCTGCAGAGTTTGTGCAGCTTTACCCACATGATATGAATATCTCACAATGTTGGCCAATGCACTCTTTCGTAAGAGTGTGACTGAGATATCATAATGAGGTCGTTACAATGCCATGTGTTAACTAGCAAACCACTCGAGGCCAATTTCCCCATGGCATGCTATCGTTCGCTTGAACCATGGTTGAACCTTGTTGTGTAAGTAAATCCTTGCATAGTCCTTAAGGGCAAGTAAGACATAATTTAACATGTCCCTACTAGATTGACAATACAATAATAACAACGATAAAAACAACAATTGTCAATCTAGTTGTGATTTGATAGCAAACACACTACAAATTAATAAGCCAAGCCTTCGCCATTAACCCAGCATGTGATTGCATGTGTGACTTGGTTCAACACCACACAGACCGGTCTTTAATCACCCAGACAGGGCTACATGAATTCATAACAACATCCCATCTTTACCCTATCAACCGTCCGAGTCAAAAACATAAAACCCATGCCCAACATGTCCACAATAACAAAATCCAAGATCTAAACATAATCCTCAATTCCAACTTAATCCAATTCAATCTCGACCGATGGACTAGTTCCATCAACCACTTTCGACTACATCTACTAGCATGGCTAAGTATCGTTCTAAAAATCATCAAACACCCCCATATAACATATAACTGTAAGTATCAATGGAAGCAAGGTAATCAACTTCCAATGGAAAGGAAATGCGCAAGTAGGACTTAGCTAAATCTACCCATTTGACATACAAGTATTTGAATTTAAAGCAATGCATATAATACTTAAAATCAACATAAATAGTTTAAAAATTAATAGGAGCAATATGATCAAAAGGAGGGGATTGCTTGCCTTTGCTGATACCAATCTCAATTACCCACAAGTTGAACTCACTTAATACGCCTAATCGCTCTGAAACCTAACGAAAGACGATATTGCAGTAAACTCCAAATAAAGCTGAAAATATCAAATCATTCAAAATTGCATCAAATTCACACAGTGGGTAGAGTAAGATTTTAGCTGAATTTAGGTGAAAATTTTAATTTAAAAGGAGCTCATATGAATTTTCTACACATTTTACAAAGTTAAAGTCAATAATGTACAAACAATACAAGTATCAAAATTTTCTAGAAACATGTCTCAAAGTTAATCCAAATTAAAGTACATCAAGAAATAAAACTAACAAAATTAATTTCAGTCAATTTGGAGTTATAGTGAAATACTTATGAATTTTTGAAGTTAAATCAATTTCTAATGTAAAAACAATTCGTTAAAGACATTAACTTGTCTTCCGAATTTTTATGGAACAAAATCATACTTAAAACCTAGTCCATTTAAAAGTACATTAAAAATTAAAACCAACAAAATTGGTTTCATTCAATTTGGAATTAAATTGAATTAGTTATGAATTTTTCAAGTTATTTGAATTTTTAGCGCAAGTTTAAATAGTTTCGAAAATTCAAAATGAATTAAATACATTTTATACCGGTGATCAGCTAGCCACAGCGAATGACAAGTGGGGCCCAGGGTTAGGGTTTTACCTAGTCAACGCTGACCACCACTACCGAAATGACGTTGAAAGCGTATTCAAGAGAATACATGTTCGCTTACAAAAATGGAAAATCGAGTTAAACATACAAGAAGTATGTTTTTCTTAAGAGAAAATGTACTTCACAATCTATATAACCACTTAACCGGCCATATAGGCCCACATGTCAATCACTCAAAGATTTAAACGAATTTTCATTAAGTTTCTAATCAGGTTTATTCCGATGAGACCTACATGTCATACGTTCATTACAAAACTAGATTAGCGCTAATGGTAGATCATTACCTAATTCCGTTGGTGGTTATCCGGGTTTTTGCCGCTTAACTCCGCATAGATGATGTGGCGATGCACTGTCACGCAGGGGGCCGCTAGGCTCTGGATCAACTCGCCCAGTCAAGAAGAATTGTAACATCCCAAATGGATGATCAGGGTTATTCAAGTATAATTATATGTGTAGAAATTAAAACTTTTTCTCACAACTTGAAAACCCTTACAATCTCATGTAATTCTTGTCCAAGAGTTGTGTAAACCAAGAACACAAAGCTCTTGTTGACCAAAAGTCAAATTCATTTTCCAATTACCTCAAATCTTGTGCCAAACAATTGAAAGTATCTTCCTTGGTCCTAAAACTGAGGTGGGACCCCTCTGAAAAATACCACAAGTTGTAAAACTAGTTTGATAATTTTTGGAGGTAAAATGAATCATTGAACAACCTTAATGAATTTTCTGAGAAAATGCATTGCATAATAACCTCTGGAAAATTTATGTAATGTTAATCATGTTGTCACTAGCTCCAGTTAAAATTTCATCAAATTTGGAGTTCATTTGCTATCTCAAATAATTCTCGCTAAGTTTCATTTGTTAAAACTAAATTTAAAAGCCTACACTGCTCCTTGGCTAGCTATATTCAAAGTTGGTCCATTTCAACCATGTCCAGCACCTCAACAGACCTCATCTCCATTTGATGATCGTCGCTGTTGGATTTACATCCAATGACCCACGACCTCCTCATGGCCAACACGGCGAGGACCTCCCTACCTCATGAGGTCATTGCCATGGATCGCTGATCCATGGTCATGACCTCCCTGTGTTAAACCTCAAAGACCTCCTCGAGTGTTAAACCATCGCAATGAGGTCATCCCACCTTGTTGAGGTCGAGCTGCTGGATCAAATCCAACACCCACGACCTCCTCCTCAACATACTCGGTCAGTCCTCCCACTTTCACGTGAGGTCATAGCCCTTGGATCCAAGATCCATGGCCCCGACCTCCTCCTCTCAACCTAAACTAAACAAACCTCCCACTTCTAACCTAGGTCGAGCCATTGGATCAAATCCAACACCACGACCTCCCTGCTATCAAGCACTCACAACCTCCCCATCTTTTGTTGTGCACCGTTAGATTAAAATCTACTACCACGACCTCCTTTTGTCTCATGCGCACAGATTTCCCCACAAGACGTGAGATCGTAGCCCTTAGATCTAAATCTAAAGGCCATGACCTCCCTTGTGCGTGCTGCGAGCTCAGACCTCCACCTCTTTTGATCGAACCCTTATATCTAAATCTAGTGGTCCCGACCTCCTTGCTCATTATGCATCATATCGGACCTCCCATCGTGTCGGTGCCCTTGGATTTAAATCCAAAGGCCATGACCTCCCTCATGTCTTTTGATCGCGTGCAGTTAAGTCCTCACCGGAGGTCCGCGACCGCTGGATGGAGATCCAACGCTTTGGACCTCCCTGCCCCTTTTCCTCACGCATGGCGATTAATGAAATCGGAGGGCCACGACCTCCCCATCTTGATCGTGTGGTGGGACCTCCTCCCACCACTTAAAACATAACGGTTCAAAACCACATCGGAGGGCCAGACCTCCCTGGCTTATCCAATGGTCAAAATGACCTCCTCGTTTTTCTCCTTCCTTGGTCACGCATGCGGGCCTCGAGCAAGTGAATTAATGCCCACTGGCCCATCGTGTACCTTATAACAACTCTTTTGTCGACCAGATTAAATGCAGTGTCACCTTCCGCTTCTTCCCGCCCACGCAGACTGTCACCATGTCACCTCGTGTCTTGTCCAAACCCTAGACCGAGCCATGGGCTAAGCTCACCATGAGCTTAACCCCACTGTGTGCGCTTCTCCCAAAGTATAAAACCCCATTGGGTTCCTCCTTAGCTTCTTTGGCACACTTCTAAGCTCTAAGCTTGCACCGTGTCATTTGAGCTTTCCTCTCCTCCCTCTTGGTCCGCCATTGTTGAGAAGCTTGAAGCTCCTCGGTGGACAAGGGTCCCCGGAGTTTTTCCTCCTTTTCTCCTTGCTTCCATTTGTGCCCTACCCTCTGGGACCAAGGCCTAACTTGATATTGTTGGGCATTTGCAGAGGGGGACAAAGTGGAGCTTGAAGTTGAAGCTTTGGTCGTGGAGCACCCTTCCTCCCCGGCACCGGTCCTCCTCCTCGACCTCCTCAAAGACCTTAGGACCTCCGTGTACTCCCCGATAGTCCTTAGCTACTGGCACCAGATGTATGAGGTCGCATGAGCTTTTAAATTGGGCACACGCTTGGTTGGATGTCGCCATGAGCTTCCTTTTGCATTTTGGTTTCGCCAGTGTGCTTGTCTTCGTTGTCTCTCTCGGCCACGGCTGCTCAAGGCCGTCGCCGCCGTTGAGAGGAGGTCCTTTGGGTGCACATGGTTATGCGGACCCAACGGTACCATTGATCTCGCCGCCGAGGTCTACATCGCCGGCGATGACCACGCTTTTGCGCGGGTTTTGTCGGACACAACGGCAGCTCGTTGTCGCTTTTAGGACGTAAATCCTCCATGTTTAATGCGCTAATCATGTGTTCCAATCATTGTAATCATTGATGTCTTAATCGCCTTTAATCCACCCTTTAATGTGCGATTTAAGACCTCCATGCCGACCTCCTTGATGTCCAGCGCATTTATTCATGTCCAGCTGCTGCGCGCGAAGTTAAGGCTGGTTCGGGACGCCCGCACCTCCTCCGAGGAGATCCGAGCGCCCAAGACCTCCTTGGCGCATCTTGGCCGCCCTGCACCTCCTCGGAGGTCTGCAGGACGCTGAGGACCTCCTCTGGGACCTCCTCGAGGTCATCTCACCATGAGGACCTCCCTTTAGATCTGGTCCGCTCCGGACCTTCCTTCCATGTTGTGGTCCGTGGGATCTCCCATCTACGGCCACGACCTCCCTTCACCTCAAGATGTGCGTGGTTAGGAGGTCCAGACCTCTGGACCTCCCATGTGCGTGTGTGATGTTCTCCTGGAGATCTTGAGCCGTTGGATTTAAGATCGGTGGCTCACGACCTCCCATGTCTTTATGCATCGTTAGAAATGCCAAGAATTCTTAATGATAAACCTAAATAAGGTATAAACTTTAGAATTTCATATCTCTTTCATTCTAATTCCAAATGAGGTCATTCAAATTGTGTTAGCTCTATCTTGAACTTGACTTTAATCCAAAAATGATTGTAAGTTGAGTTCAGCTCCAGAGCGCAGTTTGGGCCATAGGTTTTAAAACTCCCTTTAAATATACACTCAAATTAAGGCTTAACTTGTAAAAGACATAACTAATGCTCTATAGATGATTTTTGAGTGAATCCAAGTTTGTTGGGTTCCTCTAATAATGAACTTACTAGGAAAAATAGTTTTGAACATGTTACTGTTTTCAGAAAGAATAATTATGCATTATAATTTTGTTCAAGTTCTTGTCTTTAAAAATTGTAGAAGTTGTAATGTAACTCCAAAAGAGTTGAAACCACTTCCATTAGTCTTAGAATGTCATTACCTATCTACCATAAAAATTTCATGTCCAGAAGACCCCTAGAAAATAATTTATGAACAGTAGCCCTTTTTATTTTAATTTGGATTTTTCTGGCCGAATTGAATTGTTTTGATCATATCTTTTGCATCAAGAATCCAAATCGATTCATTCTTGTTGCTAAATTCATGATAAATCTTTATCTTGCTGCTGTAAAAATTTCAAGTCTTTTGGAGAAGGTTTGCTGTTGAGTCCTTTTGAATTCTTTGTTCTTATCGGTTCTTTTTCGCTCTTTCGTTAGGGTTCGACATTTGTGGTGATCCCGAGAGCGACCCTCTGCCACAATTTGACCACCAGCAACAAGGCAAGCAGTTTGACCATTTCCATCATTGTCCCATTACTTTAAAGCTTAATACTTTGTTTTACTTCTATGTATGCATGCCACTTTGTGTTAAATGTCGCTAGCAAGCCTATAGTTGCATAATCTGTAGGAATTGTTCATCCTCTACTACCTTGAGCCTAGGTTATTTGCTGTGGTGGGAGCTCGTTGGATGAGCTCTTATCACTTAGTAGTTTCGATGCAATTGCTTAGACATGCTTAGTTATCGGTAGAGAATGGGCGATCATCGACTTAGTCGATGGTCTTGATCACTCAAAAATGATTATTACTCCTATATGTCCAGCACTTGTGCTTTGATTAATTTGTAAAATCAAAACTGAAAATAAAAGATTGATTTAGACTTGGGCATATTGGATGGATGGTGCGGTTTTTGGATGTGGTGGTATGCCTCGGGTCCCTAAGGACCGAGTACTTGGGTCACTAAGTTAGCGATTTGGCACAGACTAACCACGCGAGGGCATATGGAACCCTCTTGACTAAGTACTCTAGGAGGTGTTAATTATGAGCGAGCTCGGTTGGTGTGTTTTTAAAACAAATGTATATGTATAGTGTGGGAGGAGCATTAGCTTAGGGAAGGTTGTGATGTCTCCTTCTCCCGTGGGTTGTGCAGCTCGTAATTAGCATTCATCCTTTGGAAAGGTCTCGTAGGACTTAGCCGTGCCAAAGACACCTTCGGAAGTGTGCGTAAAGGAAAGGTGGTCGATGTGTGGGTACAAAGTGGTACACCTGCAGGATAAAACTATTCAATAGCCTCGCCCTAGGTTATGGACATGCTTGGTAAGGTCGTTCAAGACTAGACTACAACCTTTAATTAAAACTTGACATGGTTGGTATGAACGGGAGTTCATGCTATTGTTGTGGTGACTGGGGTTAGTCACTTCGTGATTTGTTCTTGTTGTTGTTACTATGTTATTATCTCGTTGTTACTTCAACATTTAAAAATGCTTTGCCAAATTGCCTTCAATCTATTATGTTATTGCAAATAAATGTTGCTTTATGCTAAAATGAGTCCAAAGCCTCATCCACTTAAATAAAGCTTGCATGTAGCTATTTATAGTTCTCGTTATCTCACACGTAAGTCTTATGGAGTACTTTATGTACTCATCTGCCTCGGTTGTGGCAATTTTGTGGCTTTTGTTGCAGAGGAAGAAGGAGAGCTCCAAGAGCCTCTCTTTTGTGCTACGTGTTGCGCTTTCTTCGACGACTAGCTTGGCGGTCCTGGTCAGATGCCTAGGGTTAAGGCACACCGATTGGCTTTGTGTTATAGCCATCTTTATGGCACTTTTGCTTCCATTGTTATCTTTTGTAATTATCGCTATTTGGCCTAAGGGCCTCTCTTTGTAATATCTATTCCATATTAATGTTAACTTCGGTTTGTTGCTTATGTTCTATGTGTTGTATGGAATTGATACATTCTTTTGTTGTGAGGTATGTATATCGCATTCGGGAAGTATACATCTCTCGAGACCGGGTTTATTTGGTTGATAATACTAGGGTCAATCGGACGACTAAGTATTATGAGCCTAATAAACGTCGGGGTCTCACAGCAATGTTGCTAACTCACTCAAGGTGGTGCGGAGCCCAATGGTCGCCCACAGCGGGCTCACGATGACCGGAGGTGGAGCCGAAGGGGTGGTGCTCGAGGAGGAGGCGCTACAGGGCGTCGATTGAGCTCGAGGAAGGTTGCTTCGGGATCACCTCGTCACTAGGAACGCGGAGGAGCCAAAGATGACGCCAATGGAGGTCGGGGATGGCCAAAACGCAGATGGCGGCGTTTCACCGTGCTCGGAGAAGATTGGTTCGTGCTCCCTCGGTGATGCAACAAAGTCCAATTAAACACGTCGGTAGACTCAGTGAAATGATGCGATCACAAGGGTCAAAGTATCGTGGAGGATAGCTCACCGTAGTGCATGCGAGCGTTGCGGCCATGGCCACTGGAGGCGAGAATGAAGAAGTGGCTCCCGATGATTTAGAAGACGACAAAGCTTCGGACCGGCAAAAATGGGCGCGACGAGGTGAGTGGAGTTCGGGGGTGGAGTCGTAGGCACGAGTGCGGCACCAAGGTGAGCTCTAGCGCCTTGTCTTCTTCCTCGGCCGAGACAAAGAATGGGGCGTAGAGAGTGCTAAGGTAAGAGAGGAAGAAAATAGGTTGGCTCAGGGCTAGATGAGACCAAAGCGATGTAGGCGATCATGAAGCAGAGGTGGTGCGAACGAATCCCTGGCGAAGCGCTCATGGCGGCCAAGACGCCATGGAAGCGGCGTGGCGAGGACGAAGTGGTGCAGAGACAACGATACTGACGAGTGGGTCCCGCCAGTTAGCGGCTAAAGAGAAACGGCGCGAGTTAGACTCGGGTGTGTGCGATGCGGCTAGGTTGGACCAAGTTAGGTGGCTCGAGTCGCAACAGTGCATTGGGTTTGGTTAGGTTAGACTGTTGACTGATTTTAATTCTAAATCTCTCTACTTTGACAAGAGGTTAAAAATTAGCAAATAAATTTATAAAATTCTTAATTTTTTTAGGAAGACTACTGGAATGATAAAGAATGCATAGAAATTTCCTAACAGTACTGTTCATACTCAAATTGTCAGAATCAAATCATTTTCAAATCTGCATTAGAGAAATGGTTTGGATTTTGATGAAATCAAATAACTTCTAAAAATTTGGTAAAATTTATATTAATTCATGATAAATAATCTAGTATTTAAACAAATTAATTCCAACAACTTTTAAACACACATTTTTCTGGATTCATATGAAAGCTTGAATTCAAGTTAAGAGTTTGAAATTTTGGGACAAATTTTATTATAACAACCAAAAGTTTTACATTGATCCATAATTTACACACATAAACATGATATGCTTAGCTAATCTATCATAGAGACTTTAGGAACGTTACAGAAGCGCCCGAGAACCACATCAAGAGTGAAGGATAACCGACTCTTGATATTGACCATGTTCATGGCCGCAGACTTGGTGTGGAGCGGACGGCGCTACTGGATCCCGTGCTGAGAGCGGGCACGGTGGAGGAGAGGGCCGCCGGCATGGTGCTGTTCTGGGCTGCCGTTGCGGCGCCGTCGTTGACGACGGAGGAGGTGTCGCTCATGGCGTCAGTGGGGAATGGGAGCAGAGAGTGGAAGATGGAGATCGAAGAGTTGCTCTGATACCAAGATAAATTATGTAAACTCAGCACACCTCTTGTGGGCTCCACCGCCGTCCACCTCGGCGTCACGGAGCCGGCGGCATCCGTGGTAGCCTCGGCCGCGGGCGGCATCTCCGCCGCCGTCGCCGTGCAGGTCATCTAGACCACCGTCGACGTCGTCAGCCAGCGCCTCATGGTCCAGATCGCTGATCGCCAGCCAGTACGCCGTGACAACCATGATACCTTCTTAGTTCTTACAATCTCTCCTAGTTGCTTTGCTCAAAACTCAAAAGGTTTGGTGGAGTTATCTGGTCCATGGCATTACTTGCAACAGGGCAGGACCCTACGAACTGATATTTCGGCATGCAACTTCCTGAATATGATGATTGATCGCAGTTGTTGGGGGGATTCTGAAGTTGAATTTGTATTAGCACGTTGGAGCAACAGCCTTTGGTACATTGTTGCACTTTAGCTTACAAGGATGGGTACCTAGTTAGAATTTTGGGAATGAGATGGTTGGAACTTCTGTGGGGTCAGGGATGCACTATGATGCTTTAATTGGTATAGTGGGCTTTTGTAAAGATTGGCTTTGCACAAAAATAATTGCTGTTAAATGGATTCTACAAATTTCCAGGTCACTTTACTTTCTTGTGACATTTGTAGAGCTTTCTGAACTGGATCCCCAATTTATCCACAATAGACATATGTGACAATAATACTAAATTAACTAGTTAGTCAAGTTGTGCTGAAGTTGCATATATCATTCTATCATAGATGTTGTCAATAATGAGTTTGTACTGCAGGACCTTGGTTTTGGGGCAAACAAACAAGGTGAAACATGGGAAAGGGTTACTCAAATTCGTGACAAGTTTGAATATGGCAGAGAAAGGAGAATGAGAGAACGAGGTAAATATGTCCTGATACTGGATTGTTTGTTTATCTTGTCATCGTTATTTGTCTTCAAGATATAGCTAAATATTAAGCACTTCCACCATTGCCATTAGTTGCATAAAATGACACAACTAAATCTTGTTAAACACGTTGCTGATAATAAATGGCAGCTCAATATCCCTTTGACAACCCTGCAATTTGCTTTTACACTGATGGGTAGTTCTGTAACTTTTGTTTATGAAGAATCGTTGGTTTTGCCTTCTTTCAGCCTTTGTATGTCGTGTTTACTTATTCACTTTTCTCATCTATTGTCTCCTCTGCGATGCAGCGTTTGCTCCCATGAACATGGAGAACAATTTTGGGCAGCATAACTCAAAATTCAGAAACCAGCATGATTCAAGTTTTGCCTCTACAAACGTGGAAAACAATTTTTGGTTCACATGATCCAGATTTTGGAAATCAATCTGGTCGAAGTTTCCAACATGACTCAAGTTTCAGAAACCAGCACGATTCGAACTACCGGAAAGAATCAAGTTTCAGTAATCACCACTATCCAAATTTCCGAAGCCAACGTGACCTGAGGAACCAGTCGTTTGATGACCACAAATTCTAGCGAAGTTCTTGCTGCGTGCAAGGTGCCCCATGATTTTCTGACAACTTAAGCTTGCCGATTTTGTAGAACTGTGAAACAAAACGAAATGGAACGCATTTATGTTCGCGAATGTAGTGTAATTTATCATTGGTTAGTTAAAAGGGCTGAATCTAATAGGAATTGTGCGCTGCCATATGCCCTTGCCCATCTTTTGTCATAATGCAGAATGGTGTTATCCAAAACAGTCTACAATAGCTCTATACTCCTATAGCGTTTCAAAGCTGAATGTGATGAGAAGTGGCATGTACACTGTTGGTCTTTAAGGACCAGGAGCAATCTGATAAGATTTATTAGTGAACAGTTGAAACAATGTGGGATTTGGGGGGGTGGTTTGACAAAATTTTGGCCACAAACCAAAAAACTTGCCAATGCCGGCCTTGCATGTCATAGGGAGAGGAGGGGAAGAATTATGGTCACCCATGCTTACCTAAGTACCCGTTTTACCAAATCCTGAAACAATGCAGGAACTAATGGCAAGAAGAAGAAAGGCATCCTGTTGCTCTCGCGATCGAATTTCG
Source organism: Phyllostachys edulis (assembly GCA_036346405.1). Taxonomy (NCBI): domain Eukaryota; kingdom Viridiplantae; phylum Streptophyta; class Magnoliopsida; order Poales; family Poaceae; genus Phyllostachys; species Phyllostachys edulis. The sequence goes on from JAYEVD010000732.1 coordinate 40,244, forward strand.
CATCTAAGAATGATATTTCGATGCCAATTTGCTATTCTCAACTAATGCAAATGGAATTCTTAAGTCTTTTCTTTTGTTTTCTGGCGAGGAACAGAATTATACAGGATAAAAGTGGCCCAACATAGCTACGGAGCCCAGCCCACCAAGTCACTAGTCCTCAAAAGGCCCAGATGACGCGACAACCCGATCGGACGGCTCAGATTCACTAGATCCCACTATAAAACTAGCAGCACGCTCTCCGCGCAAAAGCCTTCCAGCTCAATCTCGCCCACGCGCCGCCGCCTCCTCCTCCTCCTCCTAGGGCTTCTTCCCCTCCTCCGAGCCGAGAGGCCACCGCCGCCGAGCTCTTCAAGATGGTACGATCCCCGTTATTTCCTTGCGCCTTCCAATCCCCCTCTCTGATTCGATTCGCCCTCTCTTTTCGGCGACGTCTCTGATCTGACCGAATTCTTCCGTTCGGATGCAACGCAACACAGGTGCTGCAGAACGACATCGACCTGCTCAACCCGCCGGCGGAGCTGGAGAAGCTCAAGCACAAGAAGAAGCGCCTCGTCCAGTCCCCCAACTCCTTCTTCATGGTAGGAACCCTTCTTCATCTGCACGTTCCTTCTACCCGTGTTTCTGTCTTTTCTGTCCTGAGACTGACCACAGCTAGTTCCTTGCTTTCTTTCACTCGGCCCTAACCTAGTTTTGGTTCCTTCTGTTTCCTGTGTTGCAGGATGTCAAGTGCCAGGATGCTTCAGCATGTACTTCTTCGTGACCCTTTACCTTCTGTTTCTAGTAATTAAGATTTTAATTACTCTTTGAATGTTGGTAGTCTATCATGAAAAATGTTCTGATGCTTGCAATTGTGATGTTGTGTAGTCTTTTTAATCCAAAATACTTTATTTCTATTGGAATACTAGCCTTCTTAGTTTAGATTACTTGAAAGCTTAGATGCCACTGAGATACCTTGGAGCAGCCAAATTAGCCTGTTGGCCGATCATCTGTACCCTCGGACAATTTTATGGTGTGTTCAGATGTTGCATTTGTAGCTAATGTTAGCCACTTGGTGTATTATGATGTGGGTAGTGGATACTGATTACTGAGTTATGTTGTGCAAACCGTCACATACAATTGTTCTCAGCTGGCAACCTTTGTGACTAAAAGGTCTGCTTGCCATGTCATATATTGCAATTCTTCTATGATTAGTGTTTGAGAAAAGTAGACACTAGCTTTCTTTTGTAACTTAAATGCTTTTAGTGCTTAGCTAGTATCAAATGTTAGTGATACTGTAGAAAATTACTGATGGTTATTCTTTATGACTTGCATGTCCAACGAATTAGGTATTAGCATCAACCCTAGGGATAATAAAACTTTGGTATCCCCATAAATGTATCTTTTATGCACTGTGATTCGCTAATTACCTGTTAAGCCTTTATTGAGAAGTTTATCTGCATCTGTTTCATTGCTTGCCAACCTCACTCTGAATTCGATGTTTGTATTTGTAGAACTACTGTGTTCAGCCACTCCCAGACTGTTGTTGTGTGCCCTGGCTGCCAAACTGTGCTCTGCCAACCCACAGGAGGAAAAGCCAGGCTCACAGAGGGTTGCTCCTTCCGCCGGAAGGGTGACTAGAGTGGAGTCCTTTGGAAGACTATGGTTGTGTCGAGCATTCCAGGATGTAGTATCTAAATTTTGCTCCATGTGAAACATTACTCTCCTGCATGTTGCGTAGTTAAGGATTTCAATATCAATTTGCCAGTGTTCTGTATCAGAAGCTACTACTGAATGTTGCGTTTGCCATCTGTTTTGTCTAATTAGTTGGGTTTATTCAAAATTCTTTGCTGAACTAAGTGTGTGGTAAGTAGTTTCGGCGGCAAACTGTTTGAATTATACGCTGGTATGGAAGATAAAATTGTTGACACCTCGTTTCGTGTTGAGCCAAAAAGTGCACTGAGGGGAGGTTCTGAGAGGGAGGTTTGTCCAGATCTCCCAGGAGATCTTCAAAGACCTCCTAGAGGTTTTGACTGAGTGCACTGAGTTAGTTCCAGTTCAAGCTAGCTTGTACAAAACCACATAGGTGTGACCATAACCACATGGTCAAATAAAAGATAAAGTAGATAAATTAAACCTTGTATTAAACAAGATCTTATGGTCCAAGCTTGCTTACAGAGGTCTGCCAACTTGCTTACAAAACCAACAACAAGAGGACCTCAAAAGCCGAAAACACAAAAGCGTTGAAAGCCACCAGCAAGTCCACAGTGTCAAGTGGAGGACGCCCTAGGCAACTGGTCACAAAGAACTCCTCAAGAGGTCCGAGTATCCTCAAGATCGATCATTTTCGACCACTGCTTTAACACAGGGTATACAACCATGAGTACTTTGAATGTACTCAGCAAATCGCAGGGAACAGATATGCAATTAATATTCATGCATTGGCTTAACAATGAGAGCTGTAGGGTTAGTTGCACAAAACTAAGTTTGACAAGAATAATGTGTATAGATAGAGAAGCTCAATTTTGAAAACAATAATACTTAAGTACCTTTGTTTGAAAAGAGGGAAGTGAGCACCAACTCACTCCCCAAGCCACTTGGGGAGGTCAGTCGCACCCACGACTGGGACCTCTCCCAAGACCTCTCGAGCACCCGCCTCCAGAGCTCCTAAGACCACTGGGGAGGTCCGATCGCACCACGACTGGGACCTCTCCTAAGACCATTTGGGGAGGTCCAGTCGCACCCACCACCAGACCTCTCCCAAGAGCACCACCCAAAGTCCCCAAAGACCTCCCTAGACTCCAAGATCTCCTCTAGCACCCACTCAGAGCTCATTGGACCATCCTAGGGTTCACAAGACCTCCATGACCACCGAGGACGCCACAAGCACTTGAGTCACCCAGTAGTACTTACAGACATCCCAAGCCGCCTATGGAACACCAATTTTGAGAAGTCTACCCTTGCACCATTTTCACCAGGGCATGTCTATGACCAAGGACTTGGATATTGAATAGATTGATACTGCAGAGGTGTACAACTTTACCCACAATTCACGACCTCTCTAGCGGGTGGGTTCCCGTCAAACCCTTACTCACTTCAGAAGGCGAGCGGCCTAGAGAGCGACAAGGCTTTTACAAAGCTTTGTTCGACCGACCGCCCGCTAAGGTTTCGCCGTCCTATAAAAGGAACTCGCCCCTCTTGCGCCATGCGAATCAGCACGCACCACCACAACAGAACCAGGTTAAGACATCACTAATTATTCGGTCCAGACCATCCCCATAAAATGATCTTATGGCTGCAATAAAAAGCCCAGATCAACAGAACACAAAGTTAAGTCCTTAATTGCTGCTCAGGCAAGGCTTCCACATCCCAGTGTGCGAAGACCACCCCCTTTACTGCACGATCACTTGCCCGAGCAAGAAAGCATTTGGGGTTCACCTAGCCAAAGACCTCCCTAGTCTTGGCACACAAGATTTTAACAACGTGGTCTCGCACCACAATCAACACAACTACTACGGCCCCACCGTAGTTGCTCAACAAAGGGCACCAACCACATATTCCATAGTTCCATTAGTCAAGTTATTAGAGAAGGAACGTGATTCCCAAGACCCCCGGTTCTACAAGTAAAACTAAGCATAAACATACTGTAACGTCCCGTTCGTTCTGAGTCTTTTAAGATTTTTAAAATAAAAATAACCATTTGGTTTTGTTGAGAGTTCAAAGCTTAACTTGAGATTTTAAAAGAGCTTTAACTTGACCTAACTAAACTTCAACTAAACCCAGTTGTTTAGTGTTCTTTATTCGTTGGAGTTCCTTGCTGTTCTTTGGCTTTTAGCATTTTTTCTTCGTTGGCCTTGTTTGCCCTCTAGGCTAGCTTTTCCCTCTAGGTCTCCCTCTCTTTCTCTAAACCTTTCTCTTACTGGACAATCTCCTTTGTCCAGATTCTCCTTTTGTTGGACATCTCCTGATATTTAGATCTATCTCATCTTTCTGACCTTCCCTTCTTCTTCCTCTCTCAGGACCTCCCTTGAGTTCCTCTTTTGGACCTCTTATCTTGGATCTCCTTCTTTTGGAGATACCCTTCCTTGGATCTTCCCTTTTACCCAGATCTCCCTTTCGCTGAGATCAAAAGGGTCCAAACCTTCCCCAGCTGGACCTCCTTGTAGGGTCAACCTCCCTTGTTCTTTGGACCTCCCCTTGTTAGATCTCGGCCGTTAGGACCTCCTCTCTCGAGATCTTAGCCGCATGCACCTCCCCTTGTTGAGATCTCGCCGTTAGGACCTCCTTCTCGAGATCTTAGCCAGATCTCCCCTTGTTGAGATCTCGCCATTAGGACCTCCTCTCTCGAGATCTTAGCCACTGCCTCTCCTTGTTGAGATCTCGGCCGTTAGGACCTCCTCTCTAGAGATCTTAGCCGCTGCACCTCCCCTTGTTGAGATCTCGCCGTTAGGACCTCCTCTCGAGATCTTAGCCGCTCAGACGTCTCCCTTGTTCAGATCTCGCCGTTAGGACCTCCTCCGAGATCTTAACCGCCTAGACCTCCCTTGTTCAGATCGGCCGTTAGGACCTCCTCTCTCGAGATCTTAACCGCATGCACCTCCCTTGTTCAGATCCGCCGTTAGGACCTCCCTTTGAGATCTTAACCATCCAGATCCTTCTCTGCTTTGATCCAAAGGCCCAAACCTCTCGGTGTTTGATCTAACGATCCGCACCTTCTCTTTGTTTGGATCGGAAGGTCCTGACCTCTTTAGGTCTAGACCTCCTAGCGTTTGGACTCATCTTTGGCTTTTTGCGGTCATACCGCTTGAGTTTTGCCTTTCTTGCCTTAAGACCGCTTTGATTCGCATCGGACGGCCCAATCTTGTTGGAGTATTCGGACGGTCTGAACATCCCCCTTCCCTTTTAGCCCTCCGATCTGCATCAGACAGTTTGGGTGAGTTGGCTCGTTAAGCTTGGTCCGAACGACCCATTTGTTTGCTCCGTCCGATCAAGATCCGACTACTGCTCCTCCTGCAAGATCTTTGTTTCGCGGACCTCTTCTTGCTCTAGATCTTGACCGTCAGGACCTGCTCCTTGAGGATATGACTATCAGGACCTACTCCTTGAGGATCTGACCGTCAAGACCTACCCTTTTGTGAATCTTGTCCTCAGGTCCTCCCCGTTGTTATGTATCTTTTGGATTTCCTGTTCAGAGGACCTCCTTGTAGTCTTTTGGACCTCCTGTCCAGAGGACCCCTTTGTATCTTTTGGACCTCCTGTCCATAGAACCTCCTCCTTGTGTTCAGACCTTTGTGGTCTAGACTTCCCCCCCTTGTGTTTGGACCTACGTAGTCAAGTCCTCCTTGGTTGTCTTAGGTCTTCCTGTCCTCAGACCTCCTCGCAGGACCTTCTTTCAGGATCTCCTCGCAGGACCTCCTCCTTGGACCATTCCCTTTGACCATATGTCCACCCTTTTGACTGACTCCCTTGACCCAGGTTCTAAAGCGCATTTGATGTGGGCTGAAGTCACATTAAATGTTGTCACTTCCATTGTATCCATTTCTACTTTTTGTCCCCTCTTTCTCATAATCTAATCCTTTTTCGTACCTTTGGCAGTGTGCCTTTGTACCAATGCTGTGAAACTAGTCACCTCCTTGTTGTGGTGCTTCTATTCCCCTTTTCCTTTAAATAGAGCACCAGGGGGCGTCCACTTCCTCCCTGTTCACCATTCTTAGCCTCCTCTCGGCTTTGGTGTGCTCCCCAAGCTCCTCTGGTTCGGACCTCCCTGGGTCTGGACCTCCCATTCGCTGGACCTCCCTCTCGGACCTCCCTTCCTTGTGGACCTCCTCTCTTTTGCTTTAAGTAAGTTCTTTTGGATTTCTTGGAGTTTCTTCGCTTATTTGGGCTCTTTTTGTGAACGTGTAGTTCTCGGTTGATTGCTGAGGAGCTCATGGTTCAAACTACACCAAATTAAGCTTTTCCCTTGAACAGAGGCAAGTCGTGGACCTTGATCATCTTGATCCTATTTTACAAAAATATTTTGATTTGTTAAACTTGCATGGCTATTTTATGGAACCTGCTTTTGGGGCAGAGCTATTCTCCTATTTGACACTATGCCTCCTTGGACTTGGGTACTTGACATGTTAACATGATCTCCTTTGGACACCTTAGGATGGATATTTAGTTGGCACCTTTTGTTATTGCCTACATGGGACCGATTGCTTATGCTTAGCCTTGCTGTAGAACCGTGGGTCTTGTGCATTATGCCTTATCAATTAATAATCTTGACTAATGAACTATAGAATCTCTGGTTAGTGCCATTGTTAACCGACTGTGGTGTAATGCCATAAGTTGTGTTGATTGTGGTGCGAGACCACTTTAAAACTTGTTGTGCCAGGACTGGGTGGTCCAGTGGCCGGGTTGAACCCAAATTGTTTTATACTTGGGCAAGAAGGCCGGGAGTGAGTAGTGGGTGCTTTGCACATGGGGTTGTGGAAGTCTTGCCTGAACACAATTAAGGACTTAACTTTGTATCTGTGGATCCGGGTAATCCATGCAACCACAAGGTCATTTTATGGGGATGGCCTGGGCCGAATAATTAGCAATGAGATGGCTTGGTGCTGTTGTGGTTGAGCAAGTTTTATTGCAACGGCGCAAAAGGGGGCACGAATCTGGTGGCTTTTCAACCCATCCGGAAGCGAAACCTTAGCGGGCAGCTCCGAGCCAAATCAAAGCTTTGTAAAGGCCTTGTCACGCTCTCTAGACTGCTCACCTTCGTAAGTGAGCAAGGGTCTTTCCGGAACCCGCCCCGCTAGAGAAACCGTAGATTGTGGGTAAAGTTGTACACCTCTGCAGAGTGTAAAATCTATTCGGATAGCCAAGTCCTTGGTTATGGACATCTCCCGGAGAAGTGGTGCAAGGGGTAGCTTTGTGAAATTGTGTCCCTGGGCGCGTCTGCAAGAGACTGTAGCTTTGCCTCGAAGAGACCTTGGCCAGCTTTAGAGGGGTCATGGTTGGCTCGAGATGAGGTCCAGGGGCTGGGTGGGAACTCTGGAGTGGGTGCTCCAAGGTGGTCGTGGTTGAGGTCCTGGTCATGGGTGTGGCCAGACCTCCCACGGTTGGTCTTTTGGGAGCTCTGGAGTGGGTGCTCCAGAGCGGTTTTGGGAGTGAGTGGGTGCTCACGATCTCTCTTGAATCAAATGTAATTATTTATTATTGTTTTAACTTGTTTCCTTACAATCTATTATGTTATTTACTGTCAAACTTTGCTTTTTGCAACTAACCATACAACTCTCATTGTCAAGCCGTGCATAATACTACTTGCATATACTCCCCACGGCTTGCTGAGTACATTCAAAAGTACTCATGGCTTTTGCCCTCTGTTTAAATCAGCAGCTCAAGGAAGTTCCACGGAGCCCAAAGCTTTGTGTTGAAGAGGTCTTTGGAGACCGTGCGACCTAGGGACGCCCTCCACTCGAGCAGCCGGTGGCCGACGGTTGGACCCACGCGTTGGTGTTTTCATTTTCCTCGCTGCAGTTTTGTGTTTTAAGCCCTTCATGCTCTTGTAAGAAGCTTGACCGCTTGGTCTTTAATAATATTTGATAATTTGCCTTTTGTTTTCCTTTAGCTTGTTGAGGTATGGATTTGATCACACCAATATGTCTCTGTGCGAGTTAGCAGGACTGATCATGGGACTAACTCAGTGCACAAAGGCCAAGACCTCCAGGAGGTCTTGAGATCCCCTGGGAGGTCCTGGTAGACCTCCTCTCGGGGTACCCTGGGCGGTACTACCGCTCTCTAGTTCAGTAGTACCGGCACTCGGACCTGGGTGGTGCTACCGCTCTCTAGTCTTGGTAGTACTGCCTGGCGTGGGGCGGTACTACTGCCCTCACCGTAAGCAGTAGTATCGCAGCAAAAAAAAATCCGAGCATTCCAGGTATCCTGAGAAGGTCCACACACATACAGTCCCATGTTGGCAACACCAAACAATGCCAACTAAAATACCCAACTTAAGGCGTCCAAGAGGATCATGTCAACATGTCGAATACAATTGTCCAAGGAGGCATATTGTCAAGTAGGAGAAAAACTATTGCCCCAAACTATTTCTTATAAAAATAGCCATGCATGATTAAGTAAAGCAAAATACATTTGAGAAGCTAGGCTCCGTATAATCAAAGGTCTACGACTTGCCTTCGTTGAGCAGTGGTGAACCTTCAGTAGACACCGCTGGGTCCAAGAACTCCTCCTCAAACGCGGAATCTACACGTTCGCCAAAGAATCAAATAAGCAAACTAACTCCAAGCAAAGAACTTAAAAGAAGATTTGAAAAGAGCTCAAATCAACTCAGCCAAAACCAGAAAGCAAAGGCTCAGTACAGCCTCGGGAGCTCCTTGGGGAGGTCCTGAGCGTGGAGAGAACCAGGCAAGTGCAAGGAGATTGGGAATGAGCAAAAAGGTGACAAAGGGAGGCATGCCCAAGCTATTTATAGCCGAAGCTGCTGGAGAAACAACAAGGGTTAGAGCAAAACGTGTCAATGATCGGTGGTAGCTAGGACAAGGTTAGGACATGGTAGGTCACCAAAAGAATAAAAAGAAGTACCCCAGATGTGACTGCATTTAATGTGATACAACAGCCCTTAAATGCGCACAGAGCAAAGCTGACAAGTGGGGCCAGTCAAACTCAAGAGAACGATTCAGACAAAGGGTTGGTCTCTGTAACATTCTGATTTTCTAAATCCTTTTTAAATGTGTAAAATAAATTAAAGCTATTTTATTTTAATGAGAATTACAAGTTTGGTTCGGTTGGAGAGGTTTGAGTTGCTGAGACCTCCTTTTGGTGTGCCCAAGAGACCTCCCTTAGCATATCTTCTTTGGTTGTGTAGGTTTAGACCTCCTCGTGGTCTAGACCTCCCCGATGGCACGTGAGGTTAAGCCTCCCGTAAGGCTTAAACCTTCTCTCGCCCGGACGATCCTTACGTCGGGCTTTTTCTTTTGAAATTGGTCACTTGGACCTCTCTGCTGGTTTGAATCTCTTAGGTTCAGACCTCTTTTCTGTTCTCGACTTCTCTTAAGTCTAAACCTCTTCTTTGTCTGGGCACCTCTCTATGCCTGCACCTCCTTTCATTGGGACCTCCGTGTGTTCCAAAGGAGCTTCTTGTTCGCTCATGACCTCCCAATTCATATAAACCCCTTGATATCCTTTCTGGCCGAAAGGACCTCCCTTGTACTTGATCTGGCGGTCCGCACCTCCTCCCATTTCCAATCCAAAGTTCCGCACCTTCCATGCATTATGTCCCTTCGTGGACCTCCCTTTGTTTTGAATCCAACAGTTTGGACCTCCCTCACTTTGAATCAAGGCCTGCACCTCCCTCGCATCTTTTCTCTCTGGGACCTCCCTTCGCGTTGATCTTGGTCGTTGGACCTCCTCTCGGAGATCCAACCGCGGGACCTCAACTTGCCTTTAATCTCAACCACGGATTTCGAAGTTCCGGACCTCCTATCCGAGACATCCTCGTGGCCTCTTAAACTCGCTCAGACCTCCTCGCCAGACCTCCTTTGATGAGATCCTAACCGTCAGATCTCCTTTGTTGATCCCGACCGTCAGACCTCCCCACGCTCGGACCTCCTTGGTGTACATCAGACCTCCTAGCCTTCTGGACCTCCTCAAGGACCTCTTCATCAGGGGCAAGACCTCCTATTTTGACCCGACTGTTTTAAATTGATCTGCCCCACCGCCAGCCTTAACCATTCTCAATTCCTCCGCCACGTTATTATATTGAGCATTTAATGCAGTCTTGTCACATTAAATGCATCCATATACGTGGTGTTTTACTTTGAATTGGGTCACTTAACCGCATTCTCGACATTTTTCTTTGTTCCTTCCCAAGCAACATACATTGTCCTTCCTCGCACCTTTTGCTCTGTAATTGTAGTGACACCGCCTCGCCACTACCTACCTTTTGACCCATTTCTATACTTATCCTTGACACGTATGTTTCTAGTTTTCTTCACCATTTTGATTACAATTAGACCAAGAAATTCCACCATATCACCTTTCTTCACACTCTATTATCCTGCTCTCGACCGTTGGCTCCTGTGGAAAGCCTTGTTGCTTCCCGACTTTCCCTCCATCCATTGTTTCTTCTTTTCTTGGTAAGTCCTTGGTGATCTCGCTCCACTCTTGTTCTTATCATTTGACTGAGATGATCGTGTCCTTCACAGACCTCCTTTTGTGGACTTCTTGTGGATTTCTATGGACCTTGTGTGAGGACCTCCTCTCTCGACCTTGCAAGAAGAACCATTGCTCAAGACCTCTCTTGCCCGCCGCTTAGGTCACACCTTTGGGGCCTTTTTCTAAAGACCCCTTTTCCTCCTGTAAGCTAGACCTTCTCCAAAAGAACCTAATCTAAATACAATACTCTTTCATTAATTGGGTTTTTGAGATTTTCTAGAGTTCTCTTGATTCTTTATTTGGATCTTTGTTGGATCTTCATTTGAGCCTTCTTTGAAATTGCCCTCTTATACTTGTAGATCGTGAAGACTCGAGTAAAGTCCGAGGATTCTCAAGAGGAGGAATCTCAAAGTAGTGAGCAAGGCAAGTTGCATTCTTGACCATATTGCACCCAAAGATATCAAATTAATTATGTCTTGTTTTAAAATGTATTGCATGCCTATTTCTATCAAGTTAGTTCAATACCGCTTTAACTTCATAGTTATACCCATTTCCTTTGTATGGCTATGTTGACTTTGGACAAGACTTATTGTCACCATTAGGTCAAGCTTGGCTAATGCAAGAGTATGAGCCAAGAACATTTGAAAACATATGCTTAGTCATGCCTAGACCAAAAATTATTGATTTGGGAAAATCTTTACCAAAAGGACCAAATAATGTTTAAAAATGTTTTGACCATGACATTGGGTTGTCATGGGAATATGAAAATGTTCTTTGGAAAGCAAAGAAAATAAAATGGATCGACCGGGGCAAAATGGTTAGCTTGGTTGGTGCAAGTTTATGCACCTGGATCGTGCCTTTATGGTAGATCGATGCCCTTGGGTTTGTGAAAGTTGCCCTAGTCATATGAGGACCGGTCTTTGAGCGACCAATGCCATGCCTATAATGGGCTATGCCACAATCGTGCAACCACATGTCTCCAGAATGGGGCGTGGGACTGGCCGATTAATTTGCAAAACTCTACCATATGTCGCTCCATTGGAGGTGTGGGAGGTCTTGTTTGGCCAATGGTCTTTTATAACCTATCTGCTCCCATCTGGTGCAAGAGGGGCTTCACGGGATTGCTATCCACAGGGGTGAAACCTTAGCAAGGAGAGGCGTGGTGGAGCAATGCATTGTAAAGGCCTTGTCATGAGCTCTAGATCTCTTACCTTTGAAGTAGAGGTGGCATTGACGAATGCCGACAAACTAGAGTACTCATGTCGTGTGGGTAAAGTGCACAACCTCCGCAGAGTTAAATCTATTCAATAGCCGTGTCCACTCATCATGGACGTCTTGGCAAAGGCCACTTGAAGTTAGATGTTGGATTTGGGGTTTCGAAATGTTTGCTAAAACTGCTTTTGGGATTTTATCCCATGGGTTTGGGCAGGAGCCTAATGTCGAGGGTATCCTTCACCAATTCGTTGATGAATGCTACTCAACCTGAAACTCGCTTTGCTAAATGAATTTTAGCTATTAAAGATCTACTTTGGAACTTAGTAATGGTATTTGAAAGAAAATTGGCTTTGTGCAAAATAACCATATTATGCCATCCTTTGATTATCCATCTATGCATGTCATGTTGCTAACCCACGGGTGTAACTTGCGAGCACGGTTGTTGTGCTCACTCTTGCTCATTGCAATCTTTGCCAGGAGAAGATACTGTCAGTGAAGAAGATCAAAGCAGCTAGGTTGTGCCCTCCAGTCAGCTGCCTATGGCGTGTTGATGGACCCTTTTGAGTTCTTTTGCTTTTATGTATTTATTTATGTTTGGCCCAAGGCCACCTTGTAAACAACTTTGTAAATGCTTTGTTTGAATAAAGGTGTGTTCTGGATGTCACCACCAATGTGTTTGTGCTGTGAAGAGCTAGCCATGATCCTTGGGACTAGCTCGAGTTTCACAGAGGACCTTGGAGCAGGCTCGGTCCACCGTGTCCTCATGAAGGGATGAACATGTGGGGTTCTGGAGTGGTCCCAGACTCCACGACCTCCTCCGGAGGGTGTGGGAGGTCTTGGTGCACGCCCGGACCTCCTCGCTTGTTTCACGTGGGGACATAGTAGGCCGTGGGTGCTTCTCGGTTCAAAGACTCTCTCTCGGGTCATGTTCTCGACCTCCGGAGGTCTTGCTGACCTCCGGGTGGTCTTGGTGGACTGTCCGAGAGGTCCTTTATGGACCTCTGGGAGGTCTCGATGGACTTTCCAGAGGTCCCGAGGATCTCTCGTGCCCTAGGATTGGGTCGTCACAAAAGTGGTATCGAGCAACTCCCGATCAGAGGTCGTGAACCTAGTAGAAATGGTTGTAGAATTTCAAAATCATTTTATGACAAAAGAAGAATAAAATGTTCTTTCTTACCTGGGTCATCTTTCCATTCTTACCTTGTTCTGGTTCTCTTTCTTATCTTAACCTCATCTTATCTTGTTTCTTTCTACACACCCATTTACAATATTAAATGGACCTCCTTGCCTTTGCAACTTCTATTAGAGGTCTTTTGAGTTAGGTCTGGAGCTTAGGACCTCCCTCAAAAAGGTAAGACACGAGTAGTATGATAGTTGGTTATTATAAACCTTGAAAAGGCTCTTATTGCTGTTTTCTTTGCATTGGATTTCTTTTGCCGAAATGTTTGATTGGGCTAGTTTTCCTTAGCCTCTTCTCTTTTCTTTTTCCAGCCTGGGTGCTTGGACATTATGGCCACCTCTAGGAATGGCAGTGGTAACTCAAGCCATCACAAATTTAAGCCGAGGAAGAGGCCGAGAACCCCGCTATATGGACCAATCGTAATAGAGGAGTTGAGGGTGAGCAAAGGCAACCAACAACACAGCCCACCCCACCTCCACCAAGGTCCTACTTTGACTCAATTATTGGCCAATCAAACTCAGTTGATAAACCTACTTTCACAATCTATTGCCAACACTCACCCCTCGCAGTCAGAGTAAGTAACAGCCTCAACCTCAAGCTCAAGCTCCACCTCCACCAAGGTCTAGCATTGCAGAATTTATGAGGTTGCGCCCAAATTTTTTCCAAAGAAGTCTTGAGCCAATGGAGGCCGATGATTGGTTAAGGGCAAGTGAGTAGAAAATTAGACATGGTGCAATGTATGCACTATGAGAGAGTGTTTTTGCTTTCACCAACTCTGGACCAAACCTCCGAGTGGTGGGACAATTTTAGTCAATCTCATGCCGATCCTCGTGCCATCACATGGGATGAGTTCAAGAAAGCATTTCATCGTGCTCATCTCCCACCCTAAGATGATGTCATTAAAGATGACAGAATTTCAGACCTTGAAGCAAGGCAACAGATCACAATGAATATATGCACAAGTTCAATCAGCTTAGCAAGATATGCTCCTCGGGATGTTGCTATGATGAAAGCAAGCAAGAACACTTTTGAAGGGTTGAATGATAATATTTCAGCTCACCTTGTTTCCCAGAATATACTAACTTCCAAAGAATTGGTGAGTAAGGCCATCCGACAAGAAGATAAACTCCAAAAGATGGAGGGCCGAAGAGGAAGAAAGTCTGCAGAGGTTTAACCCCGGAGGATTTCCTAAGTCTAGGACCTCCCAGCCCCTGCACCTCTCAAAGACAAGTCCTCACGACCTCCTCCTCAAGGGCATCGGGTCGAATAAAGATATAAGGTGTCAAGTTATCATAGGACCTCCTCTCGAGCCAATTTCAAAAGAAGCCAACCACGACCTCCCTGTTGGAGTGACACGCTTTTTTAGTAATGAAATTGGGCACTATGCTAATAAGTGCCCAAAGAAGCAACAAGTTGTCGCACCAATGATCTCAACAAGGAGCGCCGATTCAAGGAAGTGCCTCGAGTGTGAAGCCCGCAACTAAGGTCATCAAGGGCCGTGGTCACCCATGTCACGGCGAAAGAGGCACATGATGCACTGATGTAGTTCTCAGACGCTCCTCGTCAATTCCGCATCAGCCTGCTTTATTTGACTCCTGGGGCTTCCCATTCTTTTGTTTCTAGCAAATTTGTGGGAAAATGTGGGTTGTCTACAATTCCTTTGGTAAACCCCATGCTAATACATGTCCCGGGCATAGATATGATGACTAATACCCTCGCCCAAATCTCACCTTAGAGATCTCGAGTTTTATTTCATGCAGATTTGATAGTCTTGCCAACTCAAGGACTGGATGTAATCCTTGGAATGAATTGGTTGGCTAAGAATAAAGGGCGATTGATTGTGCTACTAAGTCTATAACACTCACAAGTGAACAAGGAAGTCGAGTGGAGTTTAAACCAAAGACCTCCTTAAGAAAGGACCTCTTCTAACTAATGTAAAGGAGGTAGTGAAGTCGAAGACCTCCCAAAGGGTCGAGAATATATGGATGTGTTCCTGAGGAACTCCCCGAATGCCACCCGATAGGGACATTTCTTTTCTAATTGAATTGGTCTCCGGACCGCACCTATATCTAAAAGACCTTACAGATGCTCAGAAATGAATTGGTGGAATTAAAGAAACAAATCCAGAATTGAAGGAGAAAGGATTTATTAGACCAAGCTCTTTCACCATGGGGAGCACCTGTGCTATTTGTCAAAAAGAAGGACAAGAGCTTGAGAATGTGTGTAGATTATAGATCACTCAATGAGGTCACCATTAAGAATAAATATCCATTGCCAAGGATAGATGACCTCTTTGACCAACTTAAGGGGCAAGTGTGTTCTCCAAAATAGACCTAAGGTCCGGTTATCATCAATTGAAAATAAGACCAGAGGACATTCCCAAAACTGCTTTTACCACAAGGTATGGTCTATATGAGTTCACTGTGATGTCATTTGGGTTGACAAATGCCCCAGCTTATTTCATGAGCATGATGAACAAAGTATTCATGGACTTCCTTGACAAATTTGTGGTGGTGTTTATAGATGATATTCTCATCTATTCTAAAAGTGAAGCAGAGCATGAAGACCACCTTAAAATGGTGTTGGGAAGACTTAGAGAGCAGCAGCTCTATGCCAAGTTTAGTAAATGTGAGTTTTGGCTAAGTCAAGTAGCCTTCCTTGGTCATATTATTTCGGCCAAAGGAGTGGTCAGAGACCCTCAAAGGTTGAAGCCGCCCTAGACCGGAGACCTCCTAAGACAAAGGATCGAGGTAAGAAGCTTTCTTGGTCTAGTCAGCTATTATAGAAGATTTATTGAGAGCTTTTCCAAGATTGCTAGACCTCTTACTCAACTTTTGAAAAAGGAAAAGAGGTTTGAATGGATCGAGACTCAGTGAACAAAGTTTTCAGAGGTTGAAGGAAAAACTTACCACGCCTCCCGTGTTGATACTCCTGCACGCCCAAAAAGACTTTGAAGTATTTTGTGATGCATCCCATCAAGGTCTGGGATGTGTGCTAATGCAAGATAGAAGGGTAGTGGCATATGCCTCTAGACAGTTGAGACCTCATGAGGAGAACTACCCAACACATGATCTTGAGCTAGCAACATTGCAGCATGCCTTAAAAATATGGCGATACTACCTCATTGGCAACCGATGTGAGGTATACATCGACCACAAAAGTTTGAAATACATTTTCACACAACCAGAGCTGAACTTAAGACAAAGGAGATGGTTAGAATTAATTAAAGATTATGACCTTGAGATCTATTATCACCTGTGCAAAGCTAACACAGTGGCGGATGCTTTGAGCCGAAAAGGCTATCAGTAATACCTTTGTCGGTCCAAGAACAAAGAACCAAGACTATATGAGGAAATAAAGTACCTCAACTGGAGATAGTAGAGCAAGGCTATGTAAACACTTTGGAGGTACATCCAACTGTTTCGATCAAATTAAGGAACAACAAGGAAGAGATGAAGACATCCAAGACATCAAGAGAAATATGAGAAGAGGTAAAGCCCTGTGCTTTCTTGAGGATGAGCAAGGAGTAGTATGGTTTGGTAACCAATTTGTGTGCCAAACAACCAGAGATTAAGCAACTTATTTTGGAGGAAGCACATGGATCACCATATTCTATTCATCCGGCAAAGACCAAAATGTACCAAGATCTCAAGGAAAGGTATCTTGGTGGACCAAAGATGAAGCAAGATGTGGCTAAGTATGTAGCCCAATGTGATGTGTGTATGAGAGTTAAGGCTCTACACCAAAAACAAATAGGTTTGTTATAACCCCCGCCCATACCCGAATGGAAATGGGAGCAAGTGGGCATGGATTTCATTACTGGATTACCTAGGACCCAGTCTGGGTATGACTCCATATGGGTGGTGGTTGATAGGCTAACTAAGGTAGCACATTTCATACCAGTTAAGACTACCTATAATAGCAATGTCTTGGCAGATCTATATATGGCCAGAATTGTTTGCTTACATGGAGTGCCCAAAAGAATAGTGTCAGACAGAGGGTCTCAATTTACCTCAAGATTTTGGCAAAGTTTACATGAAGCTCTAGGTACTAAACTCAATTTTAGTACAATTTTATCATCCTCAAACAGATGGGCAAACAGAGAGGTAAATCAAATATTGAAGACATGCGTGGGGCATGTGCCCGGATTTTGGGAAAAGCTGCGACAAGAACTTGCCCTATGCTGAATTCTCCTACAATAATAGCTATCAAGCTAGCCTTCAAATGTCTCCATTTGAGGCTTTGTATGGTAGACCTTGTAGAACACCTCTCCTCTGGGATGAAGTTGGAGAACATCAACTTTATGGGCCGGACCTGATCAAAGAAGCTGAAAGCAAAGTGAAATTGATTAAGGAACGATTGAGAGTGGCCCAGTCCCGACAAAAGAGCTATGCTGACACCCGACGCAGAGACTTATCTTTTGAGGTTGGTGACTTTGTCTACCTCAGAGTAACACCAATTCGAGGAGTTAGAAGATTTCGGATTAGAGGAAAATTAGCACCAAGATTTGTAGGACCCTACAAGATTTTAGCAAGACAAGGTGAAGTAGCTTACAAACCTGGAACTTCCAGAGTCCTTGTCTCAAGATGCACAACATCTTTCATGTATCACAATTAAGGAAATGCCTCAGCTTCTCAAGATCACACATTAGTTGAGGATATAGACTTACAGAAGACCTCACCTATGTGGAGCAACCAATTAAAATTCTGGATGTTGGAGAGCGAGTCACCAGGAGTAGAATTATCAAGTCATACAAGGTGTAGTGGAGCCATCATCCGTAAAGTGAAGCTACATGGGAAAAAGAAGAGGACCTCAAGACTAACTACCCCAACCTCTTTGTCGATTCTGCTTTGAATCTCGAGGTCGAGATTCCTTTAAGGGGGTAGGTTTGTAACATTCGATTTTCTAAATCCTTTTTAAATGTGTAAAATAAATTAAAGCTATTTTATTTTAATGAGAATTACAAGTTTGGTTCGGTTGGAGAGGTTTGAGTTGTCGAGACCTCCTTTTGGTGTGCCCAGAGACCTCCCTTAGCATATCTTCTTTGGTTGTGTAGGTTTAGACCTCCTCGTGGTCTAGACCTCCCCAAAGCATGCACGTGAGGTTGCCTCCCAAGGCTTAAACCTTCTTCGCCCGGACGTATCCTTACGCCGGGCTTTTTCTTTTGAAATTGGTCACTTGGACCCTCTGCTGGTTTGAATCTCTTAGGTTCAGACCTTTTTTCTTGCATTCTCTTAAGTCTAAACCTCTTCTGTCTGGGCACCTCTCTATGCCCATACCTCCTTTCATTGGGACCTCCGTGTGTTCCAAAGGAGCTTCTTGTTCGCTCATGACCTCCCTGAATTCATATAAACCCCTTGATATCCTTTCTTGGCCGAAAGGACCTCCCTTGTACTTGATCCGCGGTCCGCACTCCTCCCATTTCCAATCCAAAGTTCCGCATCTTCCATGCATTATGTCCCTTCGTGGACCTCCCTTTGTTTTGAATCCAACGGTTTGGACCTCCCTCACTTTGAATCAAGGCCCTGACCTCCCGTGCATCTTTTCTCTCTGGGGACCTCCCCTCAAGGATCTTGGTTGTTGACCTCCCTCTGGGAGATCCAACCACCCGACCTCAACTTGCCTTGAATCTCAACCACTGGATTTCGTGAAGTTCTCGGACCTCCTATCCGAGACATCCCTGGCCTCTTAAACTGCTCAGACCTCCTCGCCAGACCTCCTTTGATGAGATCCTAACCGCCAGATCTCCTTTGTTGATCCCGACCGTCAGACCTCCCCACGCTCGGACCTCCTTGGTGTACATCGGGACCTCCTAGCCTTTGGACCTCCTCAAGGACCTCTTCTCAGGGCAAGACCTCCTATTTTGACCCGATTGTTTTAAATTGGTGCCCCACCGCCAATCTTAACCATTCTCAATTCCTCTCGCCACGTTATTATATTGAGCATTTAATGCGGTCTTGTCACATTAAATGCATCCATATACGTGGTGTTTTACTTTGAATTGGGTCACTTAACCGCATTCTCGACATTTTTCTTTGTTCCTTCCCAAGCAACATACATTGTCCTTCCTCGTACCTTTTGCCTGAATTGTAGTGACACCGCCTCGCCACTACCTACCTTTTGACCCATTTCTATACTTATCCTTGACACGTATGTTTCTAGTTTTCTTCACCATTTTGATTACAATTAGACCAAGAAATTCCACCATATCACCTTTCTTCACACTCTATTATCCTCGGCTCTCGACTGTTATTCCAGGAAAGCCTTCACGCTCCCGACTTTCCCTCCATCCATTGTTTCTTCTTTTTCCTGGTAAGTCCTTGGTGATCCGCTTCCACTCTTGTTCTTATCATCAAGATCGAAGCTGATCGTGTCCTTCACAGACCTCCTTTTGTGGACTTCTTATGGATTTCTATGGACCTTGTGTGAGGACCTCCTCTCTCGACCTTGCGCAAGAACCATTGCTCAGCACCTCTTTGCCCGCTGCTTAGGTCACACCTTTGGGGCCTTTTTCTAAAGACCCCTTTTCCTTTGGTAAGCTAGACCTTCTCCAAAAGAACCTAATCTAAATACAATACTCTTCTGTTAATTGGGTTTTTGAGATTTCTCTGGAGTTCTCTTGATTCTTTATTTAGATCTTTGTTGGATCTTCATTTGAGCCTTCTTTGAAATTGCCCTCTTATACTTGTAGACTGTGAAGACTCCAGAAAGTCTGAGGATTCTGAAGTGGAGGAATCTCAAAGTAGTGAGCAAGGCAAGTTGCATTCTTGACCATATTGCACCCAGTATATCAAATTAATTATGTCTTGTTTTAAAATGTATTGCATGCCTATTTCTATCAAGTTAGTTCAATACCAGTTTTAACTTCATAGTTATACCCATTTCCTTTGTATGACTACTGTTGACTTTGGACAACACTTATTGTCACCATTAGGTCAAGCTTGGCTAATGCAGTAGTATGAGCCAAGAACATTTGAAAAACATATGCTTAGTCATGCCTAGACCAAAAATTATTGATTTGGGAAAATCTTTACCAAAAGGACCAAATAATGTTTAAAATGTTTTGACCATGACATTGGGTTGTCATGGGAATATGAAAATGTTGTGGGAAAGCAAAGAAAATAAAATGGATCGACGGGGCAAAATGGTTAGCTTGGTTGGTGCAAGTTTATGCACGGGTTCGCGCCTTTATGGTAGATCGATGCCCTTGGGTTTGTGAAAGTTGCCCTAGTCATATGAGGACCGGTCTTTGAGCGACCAATGCCATGCCTATAATGGGCTATGCCACAATCGTGCAACCACATGTCTCCAGAATGGGGCATGGGACCTGGCTGATTAATTTGCAAAACTCTACCATATGCTGCTCCATTGGAGGTGTGGGAGGTCTTGTTTGGCCAATGGTCTTTTATAACCCATCGCTCCCCATCGGTGCAAGAGGGGCTTCAGCGGATTGCTATCCACATGGGGGTGAAACCTTAGCAAGGAGAGGTCGTGGTGGAGCAATGCATTGTAAAGGTCTTGTCATGAGCTCTAGATCTCTTACCTTTGAAGTGAGAGGTGGCATTGACGAATGCCCGACAAACTAGAGTACTCATGTCGTGTGGGTAAAGTGCACAACCTCTCGCAGAGAGTTAAATCTATTCAATAGCCGTGTCCACGGTCATGGACGTCATGGCAAAGGCCACTTGAAGTTAGATGTTGGATTTGGGGTTTTAAATGTTTGCTAAAACTGCTTTTTGGGATTTTATCCCATGGGTTTGGGCAGGAGCCTAATGTCGAGGGTATCCTTCACCAATTCGCTGATGAATGCTACTCAACTGAAAAATCGCTTTGCTAAATGAATTTTAGCTATTAAAGATCTGCTTTGGAACTTAGTAATGGTATTTGAAAGAAAATTGGCTTTGTGCAAAATAACCATATTATGCCATCCTTTGATTATCCATCTATGCATGTCATGTTGCTAACCCACGGGTGTAACTTTGCGAGCACGGTTGTTGTGCTCACTCTTGCTCATTGCAATCTTTGCGAGAGAAGATCTTGTCGATGAAGAAGATCAAAGCAGCCTAGGTTGTGCCCTCCACCACCATTTCGTGGCGTGTTGATGGACCCTTTTGAGTTCTTTTGCTTTTATGTATTTATGTTTGGCCCAAGGCCACCTTGTAAACAACTTTGTAAATGCTTTGTTTGAATAAAGGTGTGTTCTCGATGTCACCACTAATGTGTTTGTCTTTGTGAAGAGCTAGCCATGATCCTTGGGACTAGCTCGAGTTTCACAGAGGACCTTGGAGCAGTTCTCGGCCCACCATGTCCTCATGAAGGGATGAACATGTGGGGTTACGAGTGGTCCCAGACCTCCACGACCTCCTCCTCCGAGGGTTGTGGAGGTCTTGCACGCCTCGGACCTCCTCGCTTGTTTCACGTGGGGACATAGCAGCGCGTGGGTGCTCCTCGGTTCAACGACTCTCTCTCGGGTCATGTTCTCCGACCTCCAGAGGTCTTGCTGACCTCTCCGGTGGTCTTAGTGGAGCTGCTCGAGAGGTCCTTTATGGACCTCCGGGAGGTCCTAATGGACTTTCCAGAGGTCCTGGAGGATCTCTGGTGCCCTAGGATTGGGTCGCCACAGCCTCACAAGCAAGGAGGTCTTTGCAAAAGACTAGGATCCCGACCTCTAAAGGATGTCGACGAGGGGTCTCCCGAGGGCTGGAGGTCCAAAAGACACACAACGGGAGGTCCTATGGACTAGAGGTCCAAAAGACACAACCACAGGAGGTCCGAACTGTTAAGATCTCTAAGGAGGGTCTAACAGTCGAGATCTAACAAAGGAGGTCCGAAGGTTAAGATCTCCAAAAGGAGGTCCTAACGGTCGATCTAACAAAGGAGGTCCGAAGCGGTTAAGATCTCCAAAGGGAGGTCCTAATGGTCGAGATCTAACAAAGGGAGGTCCGAACGGTTAAGATCTCCAAAGGAGGTCCTAATGGTCGATCTAACAAAGGGGAGGTCCGAACGGTTAAGATCTCTAAAGGAGGTCCTAACGGCCTGGATCTAACAAAGAGAGGTCCGGCAGTTAAGATCTCCAAAGGGAGGTCCTAGCGGTCGGATCTAACAAAGGGGAGGTCTCGAGCGGTTAAGATCTCCAAGGGAGGTCCTAACGGTCGATCTAACAAAGGGAGGTCCTGAACGTTAAGATCTCCAAAGGGGAGGTCCTAACGATCGAGATCTAACAAAGAGAAGGTCTGAACGGTTAAGATCTCCAAAGGGGAGGTTCTAACAGACACGAGGAGGTCCAAACAAATAAGAGGGGGGGGGGAGGTCCTAGAGGACACAAGGAGGTCCTCAAGGACACGAGGAGGTCCAAAGAGAGGCTAAAACAAAAGACACTCGAGCACGCCAAAAAAGAGAGCTAAAACAAGAGAGCACCAGAGAACCCCAAAAAGGACCGTAAACACAAACTAAAAGACTTAGTTGAGGTTTGGTTAGGGTCAAAGTTAAACTCCCAAATTTCTAAAATCCCAAGTTAATCTTGAGCAAAGTATAAACCGAATGGTTTTTTTTAGCTTTGAAAACTGCAAGAACTCTTAGAAA